>JAHPZR010039296.1:17500-19990 GCA_019787425.1 Platygyra sinensis | reverse complement strand
GTGTATTCAATTTGAGTAATAAAAATGTTAACGCACTCATTGCTCGTGAATTATCGGGATTTACCTGCACTCGTTCACTAACAATGAACTCGAAATTTTCAATACCGCACTCGGCGGCCTCGTGCGGTATTGAAATTTCTCGTTCATTGTTAGTGAACTCGTGCAGGTAAAACCCGATAATTCACTCGCTGAGTGCGTTAACCTGTAATTATAACATAGATAGGACCCTGCGCGCGCTCTGATTGGACGAAAACCTATGTTTTATCAGAGCATAAAACATAGAAAAAGCGTGTTTTATTGTTTTGCGCGCGTAAAATCTATATCATAAAGCAAATGAAGAAGCCTAAGCCGTGTATTACACTGTGATAAAGCACTCCAGTCATTTGAGAACACTCGAGAAATGTAGAAAACACTCGCCTGCGGCTCGTGTTTTCTACATTTCCCTCGTGTTCTCAAATGCCTGTCGTGTTTTATCACAGTGTAATACACGGCTTAGGCTTCTTTATTTGTTAAATAAACGTAACATAGTTAAAAATCCAAACTGACAGGAGTCAGTGGGACACTTACTGTTTGAGTCTTGCTAGTTATAATAACAACAGGATATTTTACCTAGCTAAATATTTTAGTGATGTCGCCGGTTTAAAAAACTACTAGTAGCATAGGTAATTCGTATGAACGCGAGCGCCATTAGGAATTTACACTACGAGTGATATTTGAAAATTTTCTAAAAGCATGCAATTTGATAGAGTTTTTAACATCACGAGTAGTGTAAGTGTAATATCTCGAGCTTTCATACGTTTGCTCTTTTATTATGTGACTGAGAAAATTATGAGAACGCGCCTTTTTATTTTCAAGGCACTAGAAATTTTAAAAAGTAACGATAATTGCCCCTCTCAGCAAATCACAATGAAGTCATTATCTCAGTCATAAAATTATTGCGTTCGACAGAACGCAGTTTTAATCGGGTAATGCAGAAAAATTCGAGATCTCATCAATGACGTCATCTTCATGTTCGTCCATGTGCTTTCTTTAGAGTGTTGTGCAATATTGCGGACTTTCGAGCGTCGAGGCAGCTTATTAGGGACCTTAAGGCCCGTTTACACAGGCGGTTTTTGTCGCGGCAACTCGATGCAATATTCGATATATTAAAATTCAGCTTGATAGTGAGGTTTAGAGGACACAAACAAAAAAAATGAATAAACATGGTCATTCAATTTCCTTTGTTTGTGTCCTCTAATTAAGCCTCGCTACCAAGCCAAATTTTAATATATCGAAAGTGGTCTATTTTTGTCGCGCCACGGTTGCAACTTCAAAATCGCACGTGGAAACCAGGTGCGATTTTTAGTACAATTTGTCGGCGCGATATCGCAGAGGTTTCGAACTTGTTTGAAACTTGCTGCAACTTCAGCGCGACAAAAATTGCACCAAGTTGCCGGGACAAAAATCGCCTGTGTAAACGGGCCTCTTTACGCATATACGACGGCGACGGCAAGGACGACGCCTAGTAAAAAATGTGTTTCTATTTTACTTTGGAATTTCTCAATCATTTAGATCTACTCAGTGTAATTGTCGGTATTTAAAATTGCCCCTGCTGATTATGTTACGAATGCGTTCCCGGTTTCCAATAGAAATACGAAACATTAGCCGTTGTGGCTCACGGTCTCCAAACAACGCAGAATTTGGTCATTTCATGAACACGTTGTTGCTTTGCAGAGGACGGCAAAGAAATATACCAAGAACTATAACGCACGTGCACAGCTCATTAAGCCTTTTGTTTGGTGACGTTCTCGTTGCCGTTTCCGCTGTGTTTTGCGTAAGGTCCATATTGTAGACTGAAACGGTAGCGGTAGTGGTAGTGGTGGTGGTGTTAATTCCAGCTAGATTTCTCTAGGGATAGTGGGGGGGGGGGGGGTGTTCTATCAAAAAATCTTTCACGACCTGGCGCTGGAAACCAAATCAAATTTACCCCATTCCCCTGCCCTCTACCCCTAAAATCGAGTACATACAATACATGTCCTTGTCTGAAACCTAATCGTCGCTATAGAAGCATTCATGCTTAATCTTCCGGTCAATGTTGCAGAAACCTATCAGCACGCTGAAAGTTGCTGACAACAAATGGACAGTTGGCAACGAACTGACTAATCGGTCTGTACTCAGCGATGAGTTGGCAAATTTTTGCTCTAAATATTCCATATATTATGCCGAAAAGATGGAGGACTCTTTGACTGTCACAAGGATTCAAAAAGGCGGTGAGAGACATTTTAAATTTTCAAACACTGCTGTTACATAAACATTTGTAGTTTTGCTTACCAAAAAAAATATTCTTCATATATTCCTCAGTCCAAAGTAATATTAACTGTTGTGCACGATAAGCTAAAATATGCATGCAAATATCAAGGTCCCGAGATGTAACAAACTGAAAATACAATCTAATCCTACAACGTTTCTATATTCTATAGGGAGGGAAGCCCGAAATCGTCGACAGGTATT
>JAHPZR010039296.1:7500-12500 GCA_019787425.1 Platygyra sinensis | reverse complement strand
CCCGATAATTCACCCGCTGAGTGCGTTAACCTGTAAATATATGGTAAGTTTAAAGGTAAAGTTCGACAATATTTAGAGTGAAGGTGTGTTTCTTTCAAGATTACTGGAAGCAAAATAACTGAGTATGGCGTAGCTTTTTGGTGCTTTTTCCTATACTGTATTTTATTAATACATGGTAAGTTTAGCGGTAACTGTTCGACAATAGTGTTTCTTTCAAGATCACTGGCTTAAAGGTAATTGAATACGAGATAGCTTTTTAGTGCTTTTACGTAAGAGCTTTTTTATATTCTATTTGAGGAAGAATTAAGCAATGTACTAAGCAGTGGCAGATCAAGGTATTGCATTTTAGACTACCGTGAAGAGGCGGAGTTTGTTTTCTTCAGTCACGTTCTGTTTACTCCGAGCTCCACTATATTATTTCAAGTCGCTATCTTGTATATAAACCTGGATCTGCCGGGTATTCTTAAGCAGAATATGTTTAATTGTAACCTAAGTATATTAAGTGAGGTTTGTTTTTCATGTGCTTGTATGAACAAGGGACCATGATGTAACAGCAAATAAAGAAACTTTTGAGTTTGACCCATGCTCATCTGTTCCTCTCAGCAGTTTATCACCTGATAAACTTCTGGCTCCTGTCCATAATTTCAGCACTTTATAATTTTATTACTTCATAATTTCTATAATTGTCTTTGGAAAACAGCTGCCAAACTTCTTAAGGGAGATGTTGCAATTCTTGGCTTGCATGTGACGTCATCATTTTCTAAAATCGCATATTAAAGAACCACTAAAGTTTTATCCCCATCAGGAATGAAAGGAGGTAAATTTATATCTGTTTACAGCTTTTTAGCTCATTAGCTTGCTTCGTCTGGAAACCAGTGCATTTTGAATTTCAGAGCTATGCTGGCGAGTGCTACGAACGCGTTTGTCGAAAAATATATACTTATCGCCTATTCAGAAGTTATTAGGAAAGTGCTTATGTAAATGTTTGTTGGTTCAGTACAGATAATCAGTCCCTAGATAGCCAATGTAAGTTCCAGATGTTTACACTATTTTCCGGCCGCCATGTTGGTGTCCTTTGGAGGTACATTAGCATGGCGGCTCCATACTGGGCTCTGTAAATTTGTGCAAAATATTTCGTCAAATATCTGAAGTTTAGGAAAACGCACAGACTTAAAACTTGGAGAAGTGGCTTCTTTATCAATCTCCTATAACTAACAATTTCTTAACTTTATCCACAGAATGGTTTTCGAATTGCTTTTTATGGTTTGACAGTGCAAGCCAAGAATAATTCAACCCACAGAAAGCACATGGTCATTACTCAATTGAGTAAAGTTGAATAGTTTCTAACAAGATCGGTCATGGGTCTCCATTGGCAAGAAAGGGTAGATATCCAACAAATTTCTTCCCCTCCCCTCCCCTCCACCCTCACCAATGGACAGAATATTACGATACGAAAGGCGTGCTACAGTTAAATCTAGCCACTCCCCTTAATCCCTTCTTCCCAACTTTTTAATTCCAGACCCTCGCCTTGCAGGAACGTTTGGATTTGCACCTGAAGTCAGTTCCTAGATTGAGATGTTTCTTATAATAACTAGACTGTTCACAGTTCCCTATGTTTCCGTGGGATCGTAGATCGTTGAGTTCGACAGGCTGCCATCCAAGAGACCATGATGTAAGAGAACACATTCCATATACATGGGCCTCTTTCAATAATCTTTTTCAAGCTAATCTCTTTAGCGCGTGGTCAAGCTGCGAGGCTATTTTAGGAAAGACGCCTGATTGGCCAATTTAAATGATGTAATAACATTGAGGTTTAATTTTAGCAGCTATCAAATACGCAAAAAAAAATTGCTCCGGAATTTTCAAAGCGCATTTCGTAAGGTTATCGTAAGAATAATTCTAACTGTCTGGCGCTATGAAATAGCTTTCCAAAGAGATCTTTTTTTCTATTTAGCCGTTCAGTACTTTTCGAAAAACGAAAAACGACTTTAGTGTGCGTGTTATGAATGCAATTCTTGTCACCAGCTAGAGCGCCTAATGTGACCAGTCATGCAGAGAAATGACAAGACTAATTTCGAAACGAAAAATCAGAATAAACAGGGGCACCCAACGACCGAATCTTTCCAAAGATGTCAGGAGTGTCTAAAATCGATATCTCTGTGTTCTAGAAGCCTTTTTAGTGAATTTGGAGATATATCCTAAAAATATTTATCTGTTCGGATATTTAAGGAGAACTTCATTTGCTTCGAAAGTTCTAGGGTCCTTTTTCGACTCATCCGAAAGTTTTAGCTATCCTGATTGGTCTTGTCGAAAGTTCGAGTACACTGAGAAACAAGTCACTAGAAAAATTTAGGGGAAGTTTTTTTTCATACGTGTGGCTATCCAAATTTTCGCGAAAATGCTAGGCTAGCATTTTCGCGAAAATTTGGATAGCCACACGTATGAAAAAAAACTTCCCCTAAATTTTTCTAGTGACTTGTTTCTCAGTGTACTCGAACTTTCGACAAGACCAATCAGGATAGCTAAAACTTTCGGATGAGTCGAAAAAGGACCCTAGAACTTTCGAAGCAAATGAAGTTCTCCTTAAATATCCGAACAGATAAATATTTTTAGGATATATCTCCAAATTCACTAAAAAGGCTTCTAGAACACAGAGATATCGATTTTAGACACTCCTGACATCTTTGGAAAGATTCGGTCGTTGGGTGCCCCTGTTTATTCTGATTTTTCGTTTCGAAATTAGTCTTGTCATTCTCTGCATGACTGGTCACATTAGGCGCTCTAGCTGGTGACAAGAATTGCATTCATAACACGCACACTAAAGTCGTTTTTCGTTTTTCGAAAAGTACTGAACGGCTAAATAGAAAAAAAGATCTCTTTGGAAAGCTATTTCATAGCGCCAGACAGTTAGAATTATTCTTACGATAACCTTACGAAATGCGCTTTGAAAATTCCGGAGCAATTTTTTTTTGCGTATTTGATAGCTGCTAAAATTAAACCTCAATGTTATTACATCATTTAAATTGGCCAATCAGGCGTCTTTCCTAAAATAGCCTCGCAGCTTGACCACGCGCTAAAGAGATTAGCTTGAAAAAGATTATTGAAAGAGGCCCATGTATATGGAATGTGTTCTCTTACATCATGGTCTCTTGGATGGCAGCCTGTCGAACTCAACGATCTACGATCCCACGGAAACATAGGGAACTGTGAACAGTCTAGTTATTATAAGAAACATCTCAATCTAGGAACTGACTTCAGGTGCAAATCCAAACGTTCCTGCAAGGCGAGGGTCTGGAATTAAAAAGTTGGGAAGAAGGGATTAAGGGGAGTGGCTAGATTTAACTGTAGCACGCCTTTCGTATCGTAATATTCTGTCCATTGGTGAGGGTGGAGGGGAGGGGAGGGGAAGAAATTTGTTGGATATCTACCCTTTCTTGCCAATGGAGACCCATGACCGATCTTGTTAGAAACTATTCAACTTTACTCAATTGAGTAATGACCATGTGCTTTCTGTGGGTTGAATTATTCTTGGCTTGCACTGTCAAACCATAAAAAGCAATTCGAAAACCATTCTGTGGATAAAGTTAAGAAATTGTTAGTTATAGGAGATTGATAAAGAAGCCACTTCTCCAAGTTTTAAGTCTGTGCGTTTTCCTAAACTTCAGATATTTGACGAAATATTTTGCACAAATTTACAGAGCCCAGTATGGAGCCGCCATGCTAATGTACCTCCAAAGGACACCAACATGGCGGCCGGAAAATAGTGTAAACATCTGGAACTTACATTGGCTATCTAGGGACTGATTATCTGTACTGAACCAACAAACATTTACATAAGCACTTTCCTAATAACTTCTGAATAGGCGATAAGTATATATTTTTCGACAAACGCGTTCGTAGCACTCGCCAGCATAGCTCTGAAATTCAAAATGCACTGGTTTCCAGACGAAGCAAGCTAATGAGCTAAAAAGCTGTAAACAGATATAAATTTACCTCCTTTCATTCCTGATGGGGATAAAACTTTAGTGGTTCTTTAATATGCGATTTTAGAAAATGATGACGTCACATGCAAGCCAAGAATTGCAACATCTCCCTTAAGAAGTTTGGCAGCTGTTTTCCAAAGACAATTATAGAAATTATGAAGTAATAAAATTATAAAGTGCTGAAATTATGGACAGGAGCCAGAAGTTTATCAGGTGATAAACTGCTGAGAGGAACAGATGAGCATGGGTCAAACTCAAAAGTTTCTTTATTTGCTGTTACAATCATGGTCCCTTGTTCATACAAGCACATGAAAAACAAACCTCACTTAATATACTTAGGTTACAATTAAACATATTCTGCTTAAGAATACCCGGCAGATCCAGGTTTATATACAAGATAGCGACTTGAAATAATATAGTGGAGCTCGGAGTAAACAGAACGTGACTGAAGAAAACAAACTCCGCCTCTTCACGGTAGTCTAAAATGCAATACCTTGATCTGCCACTGCTTAGTACATTGCTTAATTCTTCCTCAAATAGAATATAAAAAAGCTCTTACGTAAAAGCACTAAAAAGCTATCTCGTATTCAATTACCTTTAAGCCAGTGATCTTGAAAGAAACACTATTGTCGAACAGTTACCGCTAAACTTACCATGTATTAATAAAATACAGTATAGGAAAAAGCACCAAAAAGCTACGCCATACTCAGTTATTTTGCTTCCAGTAATCTTGAAAGAAACACACCTTCACTCTAAATATTGTCGAACTTTACCTTTAAACTTACCATATATTTACAGGTTAACGCACTCAGCGGGTGAATTATCGGGTTTTACCTGCACGAGTTCACTAACAATGAACGAGAAATTTCAATACCGCACAAGGCCGCCGAGTGCGGTATTGAAAATTTCGAGTTCATTGTTAGTGAACTCGTGCAGGTAAAACCCGATAATTCACGAGCAATGAGTGCGTTAACATTTTTATTATTCAAATTGAATACACCGCAAGCAAAAATCGTC
>JAHPZR010039296.1:0-2500 GCA_019787425.1 Platygyra sinensis | reverse complement strand
GTAAGCAAAACTACAAATGTTTATGTAACAGCAGTGTTTGAAAATTTAAAATGTCTCTCACCGCCTTTTTGAATCCTTGTGACAGTCAAAGAGTCCTCCATCTTTTCGGCATAATATATGGAATATTTAGAGCAAAAATTTGCCAACTCATCGCTGAGTACAGACCGATTAGTCAGTTCGTTGCCAACTGTCCATTTGTTGTCAGCAACTTTCAGCGTGCTGATAGGTTTCTGCAACATTGACCGGAAGATTAAGCATGAATGCTTCTATAGCGACGATTAGGTTTCAGACAAGGACATGTATTGTATGTACTCGATTTTAGGGGTAGAGGGCAGGGGAATGGGGTAAATTTGATTTGGTTTCCAGCGCCAGGTCGTGAAAGATTTTTTGATAGAACACCCCCCCCCCCCCACTATCCCTAGAGAAATCTAGCTGGAATTAACACCACCACCACTACCACTACCGCTACCGTTTCAGTCTACAATATGGACCTTACGCAAAACACAGCGGAAACGGCAACGAGAACGTCACCAAACAAAAGGCTTAATGAGCTGTGCACGTGCGTTATAGTTCTTGGTATATTTCTTTGCCGTCCTCTGCAAAGCAACAACGTGTTCATGAAATGACCAAATTCTGCGTTGTTTGGAGACCGTGAGCCACAACGGCTAATGTTTCGTATTTCTATTGGAAACCGGGAACGCATTCGTAACATAATCAGCAGGGGCAATTTTAAATACCGACAATTACACTGAGTAGATCTAAATGATTGAGAAATTCCAAAGTAAAATAGAAACACATTTTTTACTAGGCGTCGTCCTTGCCGTCGCCGTCGTATATGCGTAAAGAGGCCCGTTTACACAGGCGATTTTTGTCCCGGCAACTTGGTGCAATTTTTGTCGCGCTGAAGTTGCAGCAAGTTTCAAACAAGTTCGAAACCTCTGCGATATCGCGCCGACAAATTGTACTAAAAATCGCACCTGGTTTCCACGTGCGATTTTGAAGTTGCAACCGTGGCGCGACAAAAATAGACCACTTTCGATATATTAAAATTTGGCTTGGTAGCGAGGCTTAATTAGAGGACACAAACAAAGGAAATTGAATGACCATGTTTATTCATTTTTTTTGTTTGTGTCCTCTAAACCTCACTATCAAGCTGAATTTTAATATATCGAATATTGCATCGAGTTGCCGCGACAAAAACCGCCTGTGTAAACGGGCCTTAAGGTCCCTAATAAGCTGCCTCGACGCTCGAAAGTCCGCAATATTGCACAACACTCTAAAGAAAGCACATGGACGAACATGAAGATGACGTCATTGATGAGATCTCGAATTTTTCTGCATTACCCGATTAAAACTGCGTTCTGTCGAACGCAATAATTTTATGACTGAGATAATGACTTCATTGTGATTTGCTGAGAGGGGCAATTATCGTTACTTTTTAAAATTTCTAGTGCCTTGAAAATAAAAAGGCGCGTTCTCATAATTTTCTCAGTCACATAATAAAAGAGCAAACGTATGAAAGCTCGAGATATTACACTTACACTACTCGTGATGTTAAAAACTCTATCAAATTGCATGCTTTTAGAAAATTTTCAAATATCACTCGTAGTGTAAATTCCTAATGGCGCTCGCGTTCATACGAATTACCTATGCTACTAGTAGTTTTTTAAACCGGCGACATCACTAAAATATTTAGCTAGGTAAAATATCCTGTTGTTATTATAACTAGCAAGACTCAAACAGTAAGTGTCCCACTGACTCCTGTCAGTTTGGATTTTTAACTATGTTACGTTTATTTAACAAATAAAGAAGCCTAAGCCGTGTATTACACTGTGATAAAACACGACAGGCATTTGAGAACACGAGGGAAATGTAGAAAACACGAGCCGCAGGCGAGTGTTTTCTACATTTCTCGAGTGTTCTCAAATGACTGGAGTGCTTTATCACAGTGTAATACACGGCTTAGGCTTCTTCATTTGCTTTATGATATAGATTTTACGCGCGCAAAACAATAAAACACGCTTTTTCTATGTTTTATGCTCTGATAAAACATAGGTTTTCGTCCAATCAGAGCGCGCGCAGGGTCCTATCTATGTTATAATTACAGGTTAACGCACTCAGCGAGTGAATTATCGGGTTTTACCTGCACGAGTTCACTAACAATGAACGAGAAATTTCAATACCGCACGAGGCCGCCGAGTGCGGTATTGAAAATTTCGAGTTCATTGTTAGTGAACGAGTGCAGGTAAATCCCGATAATTCACGAGCAATGAGTGCGTTAACATTTTTATTACTCAAATTGAATACACTGCAAACAAAAATCGTCAAACTTTGAGTCAGCCGAAGCCATGGTGTAATGACAGTGGTGTATTGAATTTACACCACGGCTATTACACCACGATAATGACGTCAAGGCAGTTGTTTCGTCATAACCCAGTGTCACGTGGTACAAATCAACCAATCAGAAAATCGGAATTCGTACAGTGTATGAAGTTTGACT
>JAHPZR010039295.1:0-7500 GCA_019787425.1 Platygyra sinensis | reverse complement strand
CACTGAATCCTGGGAAAGAAATTTTCATCTGTGCATTACATTGACTCAACAAAATCCTAAAATCCTAGTACATATTCCAATTAACAAAAAGTCTCATTTACAAATCGTTCCTAATAATTAGTAAAAATAATAAGTCTAAAAAATCCTTCTTAATATAAAAACAATAAATTAACTGGGAAACGCCTTTTGAAATAAATGAGTTTTAAGAGCCTTCTTGAAAGCATTAACTGAAGATATATTTTTAATAAAAAGGGGGAGATCATTTCATAATTTAGGGGCAGCCATATAAAAGGATCGATCACTAAGCGTAGAAAGAGACTTGCATGGTGGAATGTTAAGAAGTTTGCCGTTATTTGATCTAAGATAGTACCTACCCCCTGTGTCTTTCAGAGATACAAGTTCAGAAATGTAAGTCAGAGCAAGTTTATGAATGGCCTTAAAAGTTAACATTGCTAGCCTTCCTCAGCCTTTTAAATTGTAGATGAATTGAGAAATAAACATGGGTAAATAAGGAAATCCCTCCCCAGTTGAAGTTGATGGGGCCCACAACCCCCCACGCCAGGCCGGGCATAGTCCAATTGGAGAGAGATTGCTTTCCGTTTTTCGTGCACGACATTTTTTTCAGATTTGAACGATCAATTTCAGTTTAGTCTACTTACATTCCGGGGACTTCATTCTCTCTCATGAATAAAAGCTTCCGTTTTTGGGCAAAATGTCTCACCTGAAAATAAAACAATTAATCACACATTTGAAGTCTAAATTAAAGTCTAACTCGGTTAGAATGCTGTGTGTATGAATTCGAAGAAGGTGGTACAGGGGTATTCTCGTGCTGCGTGATTAGCTCATTTTTTATTTTCCGTAAAACGTGAATTTAGAAAATTCTTCGTGACTCGTGCTCTGAAGGTTTTGGGTGACCCGTGAAGAACCTAAATTATTTACCGATATTCGTGATTTTACCACCCTGTTCTACGTTATTTTGAGACGCGAGTCTTCCTGATGGTTAGAGTTGTGTATCGAGAGTGACTTAGGTATGCGATTTGCAATAGGAGCCTTGACTTAGCCATTCGCGAATTTGCTTTCTTCAAACACTCTTTCTAGAACAGGTTATTTTACGAGTGCTTATTTTCGTGATTCGGGAAAACGGAATTTTCAGTCCGTGATCCGTGATCCTCTATTTTTCCGTTCGTGAACCGTACCAGAGATCCCCCCTGTACGACCCTCTATGAACAAATATTGTGTTTTGATGATTCACCTCATTTGCGTCGATAAATCCATCATTATTGACGTCCCAAACGGAAAATCCTTTAGCGAATCTTTCATCGTGATCAAGTGTCCAGTTTCCATCTGACAAGTTCAATATGAATTAAATTAGTTATTGCCTTCATTTATTAGTAAACACCTTCTGATACAACATGAAAAATATGAAGGTCTGATGGATGAATACGTATAGCTTAAACTAATACACTTTTAGTTTAGTTCAGTAGGAACGTATAGTATGAAGAAAAATAGGCCAAAAATAGCTCACTTGAACATCGCTTAAAAAATGTTGCTTCTCTATGACATGAAAAACGCCGTTTATCTACCCTTCCCCCACCCCCTTCCAAAGAAACATAAGTTGTTTTACCGGCTTCTTTCATGTCCTCGTCCAAGTCCCCCTCATACGCAGCTGGATCAAAGCCCGCGATACTCGTGGCGAGTCCGCTTTCCTTTGCCAGTGAAATGATGTGCTCACACTCCTCATCCGACAAGAATTCAGGAATTTCTGTTTGAGGAAATATTAAAGTTAAGTAGATTTAGAGTTGCGGCCCCATGCCCAACTGGGGGCATAAAGGACTGATGATTGAGATTTAGAATTAATTAAAGGTACATGACGAATTAGTTTTGAGGCTAAATCCGACACTTCTTGCTCCTCTTGCTCACTTGCTCGTGTCACCGTAGCTACATGAAGATACATAGATTGCTTAATTTTTACTAATATTAGAAACGAACAGAACAGGCTAGTAGGCAGGCAGGCAGACAGACAGACAGACAAACAGATAGATAGACGTCGTTCGGTAGCCCTACTGGAAAAATGTCTATATAAAGCCCTGGCCAAACGGGGTCGCAGGTAGACGCAAGTCGAAAACTTGGGCCTACTTGCGACTCCGTTTGGCCAGGCCTTGCGTGCACTTGCGTTGACTTACGATGACTTGCGCTCACTTTGGTCGAGATCAAATTTGCACGCAAATCAAAGCAAGTTTTTTACCGTTTGGCCACCCAACCCAAGTCAACGCAAGTTGAGTGACGTCCATTAACCAGTATTATTAGCCAATGAAATAGAGAACAGAGGGTCTGCCTTAAAATTTTTTTTTTGGCTGCTTGCATGTACTTGCGAGGAACTCGCGAGTCCGTTTGGCAACCCAACGCAAGTCTCTACGTAAGTTCAAATTGCGTCTACTTGTGACTACATGCCGGTCCATTTGGCCAAGGCTTAATAGCAATTTGCCAGAAAGGACATCGGGGGTTTAATTACTTGAAATACAGGTGAAGGTTACCTTAAGTTTGAGTAATAGCATTTATCTTACCAAATAGCAAAGGCCTCATGGCTCTAGTGATCATCTGATATTTTCTTCCCTCCTCCAATTCCACCCATCTCACGTGACCTTTCTACAAATAAGTCAGGACAAGTCAACCGGCTTAGGAAGTTACCATTTCAAAAAAGGAAAACGCTTCGTCAGTCGACAGTCAATCACCCCGTGAGTCCATCCGTGCGTTCGTCCGTCTGCCCGTCCGTCCGTCCATCCACCCATCTATCAGTCAGTCAGTTAACATCAGATAGTCCAAAATTTTATTCAACCCAACTTCGATCAGCATCAGTCAGTCAGTCAGCCAGTCAGTCAGTCAGTCAGTCAGTCAGTCAGTCAGCCAGTTAGTCAGCCAGTCAGTCAGCCAGTCAGCCAGTCAGCCAGTCGGTCAGTCAGTCAGTCAGTCAGTCAGTCAGTCAGCCAGCCAGTCAGTCAGCGAGTCAGCCAGTCAGCCAGTTAGCCAGTCAGTCAGTCAGTCAGTCAGTCAGTCAGTCAGTCAGTCAGTCAGCCATTCAGTCAGTCAGTTAACATCAGATAGTCCAAAATTTTATTCAACCCAACTTTGATCAGCATCATGCAGACTGAAAGATAACAAGAATGTACAGAGCATAAACGATAAAAAGAACTAAAGAATACCGTATTGACTCTGCCATTGACAAATAACCTTGAAATAATTAGGCCTGCAGTTAAGGAGAATCTTTATTTTAACCTTATTTGTGCCGGTACCTGGCAGACGGAACAAAGAATGAAGTTACCCCAAAATTTGCATTAACTGAAGTCTAATCTTTCAAGGTTATAATATTAGAGATTGTCGAGCGTATATTCACGAGATCTCAAAACTTAAGTCAGGTTTGTGTGTGGAAAAACATATGCTTGTATGATATTTGTGACTTGAACATTAAACACCGCCACGTACAGTGGAATTGGGACAGTGTGTTCTGACGCTTTTCAAAAGCACAGTAAGATGTGTCCTATTGATATCTGAAAGTGGTCGTTTATTATATCATGTCTTAGAGCAAAGAACACCAGTGCATGCAGTACGCTTTCTGTTACCTAAAATAAATGTTGAATAAAAGTGATTCGACATGGTCTACCTCCTCCAAACCGTTTGGTCTCTTCAAGATCAATTTAGTAGTTATAGTCATGCGCGGAGAATAAATAGGTTCAAACGCCCTTTAATTAGGTTTAGAGTTTCTTGTATATAAAATAACCCAAGTGTCGTCTTCCAGAAAACAATCGACCGGGCAATCCCGCAAAGGCAAAACGAATCGTTTAATCGTTAATACAAAGTACAGAGCAATTCGAAGAATGCGACCTGCAAGGATATTTTTCTAAATTGTTTTTAAACCTTTCCATAAACATACGTTATACAACCGGAATATGCCGTGTTGATATTTTAAAAATTGAACTCTGCTGTGCCCCTTTCCGCGTAACAAGTTAAGAACTTATTTACAAAAACACAATTGGTTCATAATTTACCTCAACTCCGTCCAGACGCAGCAGTTGTATTTCATGTCCTTGTTCCTCGTGACACACTTCTATAGGATCCGTGCAATAGTTTAGAAGTTCATCTTCGTTAAAGCATGGCTTGGTGAATTTTATCGGTTGCTTTTCCGAATCTTTGGAAACCCCGCAAGGAAATAAGCAACAGAGAACCGCTAGCAACACTCCAACCATCATACTTTCCGGCTTTCAAAAGGTTCATTTGATCTATATTCTGTAATGCAATTGATAATAGCTACATGACTGTGGTTTAAGGAGTTAAATTATTTATTTTCTCGATTTGGCACAAGCAGAAAGCGTTTTGTTTTAATCCTGTAGAACATGTGGTTTTATTGTTGCTGAAGACCGCGGGCTCATCACATCTCTTGCCCATGTGGCGGGTGTGATTAGAATGCATTCTTCTTCGTGCAAACTTGCACGAATTTCAGATTCCAGGTGCTAGTCGAAAATTGGTCGTGATAAAAGGGTACCATACGCTTCTTCCTTTCATCGTCGATATAGCTTTTAGTGGAGTTCAGAAAGGACCTAGCGAATGTTTTAGGTTTAGATAGTTCACCCAGGGTGTTCAATTTGGATTGCTAAAAGAAATAGCTCGGTATTCCGAAGTCAAACCAAGTACGAATCAAATCCTAGTTCGGGTCAAAAGCCCGTCGAGTCATCACTGATTGGACAATGGCATAAACTCATCGTTGTCAGGGGTGGATGTAAGAGACCAGAGAACATAAGGACCTCTTGAAAATAACGATGACGACGCCACTGGGATAATCTATGCTATTTCTGCAGACCAGCAACACTTCTGTTGCATTAAATAGTATTCTGCTTAGCCTGAACAGTACTCTCGAATTATCCTAAATAGCCTCGGAGGGAACGTGGTCGAGTGGTCAGCGTGGCAGCGGTCCCGGGTTGGAGTCCCGCTCTGAATTTGTTTTTCGGTAGTCCCGAGTTCAAATCTTCGGCCACACTCGTAAATATAGCCAGCAGGTTTACCTCCTGCCGGTTAGGATTCTTTACAATGTTATGTTTAATTTGAAATATTTGTTTTCGTTGTTGGCTCGGCTTTATTAGCAATTGCGCTATTAACACTGCCGAGAGTAAATAACGGTTATTTATCTTATTTATTTATTTTAAACAGCTTTGTGAAATGAAATACATCTAAATAAGCTGTTGTAATTGTAATCAATTAGTTCCTTGTTTTTTTGAATTATGGAAAACATATCAACAGTTTTGTTAGAATGAAGCTAAATCATGGCTCCTAAAGCGGTACTATGACGAAAATCACCAATTGTTAATGGTTTTTGATGTAATGTTTGGTTGAGAGTATGACGTCTCAGTCCTCTCATTTGCATATTTTACACATTATTCAAACTAAATATCTCTGGAACCAATTCCACATCATCATCATCATCATCATCATCATCATCATCATCATCATCATCATCGTCGTCGTCGTCGTCATCATTATCATCATCAACATCATCATCATCATCGATCCCTTCTCTCCCCGTGGAGAATGGGGCCATAATTTAACTTAAATAAAGGGGTAAAAGTGCCAATTAAAAAATTTAAATTTTGTCACTATCAACAGTTTCATTTTTATAGTTCTGCCGTCTGATACTGGTTTCCGCTATTGCGATATCGTTACCGGAATTGATTGTGGTCATTATCATGATAAAAAAAATGGTGCTGAAAGTCAATCTTACTCTATTATTGCCCCCGCAGGGTTTTGGCCCAGAGGCCAAAACCCGAGGAGGCATTATAGTCTCCCCCGCGTATACGTATAAAGAATGTGTGAAATATTGGTGTAGTATGCGAATCAATCCCGATTTGACGAAACTAGGCGCGCACGGTGGTCCCGGTTAATTTTTCAGTCAGCTCGCAACGAAGGCAATGCTACATGGGTAATTCTTGCAACCACGAACACGAGGAGGAGATCGAGGAAGATATTATTTGCTGCACGAGGAGGAGAGGATCTTGCCAAAATATATTTTAGGGCTGGTATCTGTCATCAAAGTAATTTCTTCATATCTTGAATTTAATGGTTATTCAGCAGTACGGTTTACGGTTGTTTCGATACAAAGTCGTTTCGATACAGTCGTTTCGATACAAATCGAAGTCGTTTCGATACAAATGTAAAGTCGTTTCGATACGACTTGTATCGAAACGACCGGATACCAGCAGTACCAGATTGAACTTTTTGGTACAGCGAAGTTGATCTGTCGGACACAAATCAGCAACGGGGTCGACAGACTCGACCCAAACACCACATTATAAAGATCACGTTTATTTGGATCGCTTATTTTTACTGAGTAATCTTACGTGGCTTAGATCCCATGTGATGGCTGGGTTGACTGGCAGGGATCCAAATGTAAAAGTTAATGTTTTGCGGCGTTTTCATTGAGGACAAAAAGCTTGACTTAATTTGCATAAAAGGCGACTGCAACACGATACTTCTCTTTACATCTCGGAAAATAAATCTCGACTTCTGTTCTGCTTTCGAGATACGTTTGCTCGTAGAGTCCTCGTTTATCAAGACAAATGATTTGTTTCAGTATCAAACTAGAACAACAGAGTGGTTTGATATTCTTTCCAGAATGCACTTCGTGAGAGTATTATGTAAAGAGTATCATGTAATAGAATGAGTTCATACAGAATGTGTTCGTTGTGTTAACTTATTTGTTGATTCTTTGGATCATATTTATGATAAGATGCCTAAGTTACTTGAACAGTATGAGTGATATAGTTTACAAAAACTATAAAATTTCAGTTCATACAATAATACTTTCCTTTAACGCAGTGGAATTTTTATAAGAATTTTATATCCTTGACGGATAAAATAGAAGCGGGGGCAGATTTAGTGTGAACTATTACTAGTTTTATCTAATATGATTTGAAATCTGGATACTTAAAACTATGGTAACTTATACGAACCCAAAATTGAACAAAATGATAATTCCAATATTGGCTTAGATTTTGAACATCTTTTTAACGTATTCGGAAAGACGGTTACTACGTTTAGGTTTACATCACTGGAGTGTAATAAAATCTCTTTAGCTGGTCTCTCAATTACGTCAACATATAATCCGCCTTAAGTCGCCTTAGGTCGATTTAAATCTCAATACGTTTGTTTTTTTGGCCAATTTTGCTTCAGTTGCCTGAAGTTTTAGGTCGCGTTAATTGAAACGTCCAAGGCGACCAAAAGTTACTGCAAGGTCCCAGAGTAGCCTTTCTATAACACCGAAAATAAATTCAATTTCCATCAAATTAAACTGATCCGATATTTCGTTGAGCAATATACCAAGAAGTAGTATGAATTTCCACCTTCAACGTCAGTAAATATATCGCGGGAATGAATTTTAAAAGTAGAGTTTCTGAAACTAACGAGAAATAAACTTCGCCTAGTTGCTACACTGAAGACGCCTTAAAGCTGAAATAT
>JAHPZR010039294.1:7500-12500 GCA_019787425.1 Platygyra sinensis | reverse complement strand
TTAAATTCACCCAGCCCTTTTAGAATGATCAACCATATATTTAATATAATATTTATTGTTTTGTATTGCGCAAATATCACTGAATCCTGGGAAAGAAATTTTCATCTGTGCATTACATTGACTCAACAAAATCCTAAAATCCTAGTACATATTCCAATTAACAAAAAGTCTCATTTACAAATCGTTCCTAATAATTAGTAAAAATAATAAGTCTAAAAAATCCTTCTTAATATAAAAACAATAAATTAACTGGGAAACGCCTTTTGAAATAAATGAGTTTTAAGAGCCTTCTTGAAAGCATTAACTGAAGATATATTTTTAATAAAAAGGGGGAGATCATTTCATAATTTAGAGGCAGCCATATAAAAGGATCGATCACTAAACGTAGAAAGAGACTTGCATGGTGGAATGTTAAGAAGTTTGCCGTTATTTGATCTATGATAGTACCTACCCCCTGTGTCTTTCAGAGATACAAGTTCAGAAATGTAAGTCAGAGCAAGTTTATGAATGGCCTTAAAAACATTGCTAGCCTTCCTCAGCCTTTTAAATTGTATATGAATTGAGAAATAAACATGGATAAATAAGTAAATCCCTCCCCAGTTGAAGTTGATGGGGCCCACAACCCCCACGCCAGGCCGGGCATAGTCCAATTGGAGAGAGATTGCTTTCCGTTTTTCGTGCACAACATTTTTTTCAGATTTGAACGATCAATTTCAGTTTAGTCTACTTACATTCCGGGGACTTCATTCTCTCTCATGAATAAAAGCTTCCGTTTTTGGGCAAAATGTCTCACCTGAAAATAAAACAATTAATCACACATTTGAAGTCTAAATTAAAGTCTAACTCGGTTAGAATGCTGTGTGTATGAATTCGAAGAAGGTGGTACAGGGGTATTCTCGTGCTGCGTGATTAGCTCATTTTTTATTTTCCGTAAAACGTGAATTTAAAAAATTCTTCGTGACTCGTGCTCTGAAGGTTTTGGGTGACCCGTGAAGAACCTAAATTATTTACCGATATTCGTGATTTTACCACCCTGTTCTACGTTATTTTGAGACGGGAGTCTTCCTGATGGTTAGAGTTGTGTATCGAGAGTGACTTAGGTATGCGATTTGCAATAGGAGCCTTGACTTAGCCATTCGCGAATCTGCTTTCTTCAAATACTCTTTCTAGAACAGGTTATTTTACTTGCTTATTTTCGTGATTCGGGAAAACGGAATTTTCAGCCCGTGATCCGTGATCCTCTATTTTTCCGTTCGTGAACCGTACCAGAGATCCCCCCTGTACGACCCTCTATGAACAAATTTGTGTTTTGATGATTCACCTCATTTGCGTCGATAAATCCATCATTATTGACGTCCCAAACGGAAAATCCTTTAGCGAATCTTTCATCGTGATCAAGTGTCCAGTTTCCATCTGACAAGTTCAATATGAATTAAATTAGTTATTGCCTTCATTTATTAGTAAACACCTTCTGATACAACATGAAAAATATGAAGGTCTGATGGATGAATATACGTATAGCTTAAACTAATACACTTTTAGTTTAGTTCAGTAGGAACGTATAGTATGAAGAAAAATAGGCCAAAAATAGCTCACTTGAACATCGCTTAAAAATGTTGCTTCTCTATGACATGAAAAACGCCGTTTATCAACCCTTCCCCCCCCCCCCCCTTCCAAAGAAACATAAGTTGTTTTACCGGCTTCTTTCATGTCCTCGTCCAAGTCCCCCTCATACGCAGCTGGATCAAAGCCCGCGATACTCGTGGCGAGTCCGCTTTCCTTTGCCAGTGAAATGATGTGCTCACACTCCTCATCCGACAAGAATTCAGGAATTTCTGTTTGAGGAAATATTAAAGTTAAGTAGATTTAGAGTTGCGGCCCCATGCCCAACTGGGGGCATAAAGGACTGATGATTGAGATTTAGAATTAATTAAAGGTACATGACGAATTAGTTTTGAGGCTAAATCCGACACTTCTTGCTCCTCTTGCTCCTCTTGCTCACTTGCTCGTGTCACCGTAGCTACATGAAGATACATAGATTGCTTAATTTTTACTAATATTAGAAACGAACACAACAGGCTAGTAGGCAGGCAGGCAGACAGACAGACAGGCAAACAGATAGATAGACGTCGTTCGGTAGCCCTACTGGAAAAATGTCTATATAAAGCCCTGGCCAAACGGGGTCGCAGGTAGACGCAAGTCGAAAACTTGGGCCTACTTGCGACTCTGTTTGGCCAGGCCTTGCGTGCACTTGCGTTGACTTACGATGACTTGCGCTCACTTTGGTCGAAATCTAATTTGCACGCAAATCAAAGCAAGTTTTTTACCGTTTGGCCACCCAACCCAAGTCAACGCAAGTTGAGTGACGCCCATTAACCAGTATTATTAGCCAATGAAATAGAGAACAGAGGGTCTGCCTTAAAATTTTTTTTTTGGCTGCTTGCATGTACTTGCGAGGAACTCGCGAGTCCGTTTGGCAACCCAACGCAAGTCTCTACGTAAGTTCAAATTGCGTCTACTTGTGACTACATGCCGGTCCATTTGGCCAAGGCTTAATAGCAATTTGCCAGAAAGGATATCGGGGGTTTAATTACTTGAAATACATGGGTGAAGGTTACCTTAAGTTTGAGTAATAGCATTTATCTTACCAAATAGCAAAGGCCTCATGGCTCTAGTGATCATCTGATATTTTCTTCCCTCCTCCAATTCCACCCATCTCACGTGACCTTTCTACAAATAAGTCAGGACAAGTCAACCGGCTTAGGAAGTTACCATTTCAAAAAAGGAAAACGCTTCGTCAGTCGGCAGTCAATCACCCCGTGAGTCCATCCGTGCGTTCGTCCGTCTGCCCGTCCGTCCGTCCATCCACCCATCTATCAGTCAGTCAGTTAACATCAGATAGTCCAAAATTTTATTCAACCCAACTTCGATCAGCATCAGTCAGTCAGTCAGTCAGTCAGTCAGTCAGCCAGTTAGTCAGCCAGTCAGCCAGTCAGCCAGTCAGCCAGTCAGCCAGTCAGCCAGTCAGCCAGTCAGCCAGTCAGCCAGTCAGCCAGTCAGCCAGTCAGCCAGTCAGCCAGTCAGCCAGTCAGCCAGTCAGCCAGTCAGCCAGTCAGCCAGTCAGCCAGTCGGTCAGTCAGTCAGTCAGTCAGTCAGCCAGCCAGTCAGTCAGCCAGTCAGCCAGTCAGCCAGTTAGCCAGTCAGTCAGTCAGTCAGTCAGTCAGTCAGTCAGTCAGCCATTCAGTCAGTCAGTTAACATCAGATAGTCCAAAATTTTATTCAACCCAACTTTGATCAGCATCATGCAGACTGAAAGATAACAAGAATGTACAGAGCATAAACGATAAAAATAACTAAAGAATACCGTATTGACTCTGCCATTGACAAATAACCTTGAAATAATTAGGCCTGCAGTTAAGGAGAATCTTTATTTTAACCTTATTTGTGCCGGTACCTGGCAGACGGAACAAAGAATGAAGTTACCCCAAAATTTGCATTAACTGAAGTCTAATCTTTCAAGGTTATAATATTAGAGATTGTCGAGCGTATATTCACGAGATCTCAAAACTTAAGTCAGGCTTGTGTGTGGAAAAACATATGCTTGTATGATATTTGTGACTTGAACATTAAACACCGCCACGTACAGTGGAATTGGGACAGTGAGTTATGACGCTTTTCAAAAGCACAGTAAGATGTGTCCTATTGATATCTGAAAGTGGTCGTTTATTATATCATGTCTTAGAGCAAAGAACACCAGTGCATGCAGTACGCTTTCTGTTACCTAAAATAAATGTTGAATAAAAGTGATTCGACATGGTCTACCTCCTCCAAACCGTTTGGTCTCTTCAAGATCAATTTAGCAGTTATAGTCATGCGCGGAGAATAAATAGGTTCAAACGCCCTTTAATTAGGTTTAGAGTTTCTTGTATATAAAATAACCCAAGTGTCGTCTTCCAGAAAACAATCGACCGGGCAATCCCGCAAAGGCAAAACGAATCGTTTAATCGTTAATACAAAGTACAGAGCAATTCGAAGAATGCGACCTGCAAGGATATTTTTCTAAATTGTTTTTAAACCTTTCCATAAACATACGTTATACAACCGGAATATGCCGTGTTGATATTTTAAAAATTGAACTCTGCTGTGCCCCTTTCCGCGTAACAAGTTAAGAACTTATTTGACAAAAACACAATTGGTTCATAATTTACCTCAACTCCGTCCAGACGCAGCAGTTGTATTTCATGTCCTTGTTCCTCGTGACACACTTCTATAGGATCCGTGCAATAGTTTAGAAGTTCATCTTCGTTAAAGCATGGCTTGGTGAATTTTATCGGTTGCTTTTCCGAATCTTTGGAAACCCCGCAAGGAAATAAGCAACAGAGAACCGCTAGCAACACTCCAACCATCATACTTTCCGGCTTTCAAAAGGTTCATTTGATCTATATTCTGTAATGCAATTGATAATAGCTACATGACTGTGGTTTAAGGAGTTAAATTATTTATTTTCTCGATTTGGCACAAGCAGAAAGCGTTTGTTTTAATCCTGTAGAACATGTGGTTTTATTGTTGCTGAAGACCGCGGGCTAATCACATCTCTTGCCCATGTGGCGGGTGTGATTAGAATGCATTCTTCTTCGTGCAAACTTGCACGAATTTCAGATTCCAGGTGCTAGTCGAAAATTGGTCGTGATAAAAGGGTACCATACGCTTCTTCCTTTCATCGTCGATATAGCTTTTAGTGGAGTTCAGAAAGGACCTAGCGAATGTTTTAGGTTTAGATAGTTCACCCAGGGTGTTCAATTTGGATTGCTAAAAGAAATAGCTTGGTATTCCGAAGTCAAACCAAGTACGAATCAAATCCTAGTTCGGGTCAAAAGCCCGTCGAGTCATCACTGATTGGACAATGGCATAAACTCATCGTTGTCAGGGGTGGATGTAAGAGACCAGAGAACATAAGGACCTCTTGAAAATAACGATGACGACGCCACTGGGCTAATCTA
>JAHPZR010039294.1:0-2500 GCA_019787425.1 Platygyra sinensis | reverse complement strand
TAATAGAGAGAGAAGAAGAGAGAATGTAGGTATTTCTGGTATATAGCCGCAAAAAATCTCGATTTGATCGCTTGCACGCCCGCAAGGTATCGACGTTTTTCCCGCAAACGCTCATGGGAGGCCAGCAAAGGGACACGGGCGCGAGGACTTGCGGGATCGGCGTCTTTGCCACGAGCTTTGTCCTTGGTTTAGATCTCGAGTTCAAGCGTCCCTGAAAAGCGTTTGTATTTGCCGGTCTCCATTACTATTTCAGCGCGATCAAATGAGTTCGCATCGAAATGGCCGAGATTATGATCTAAAACAAATTGAAAACGCTTTCAGAGATCCTGAAGATGGATTTTGGGGAAAAACAGCTCAGAGAGTCCTGAAGTATACTAGATCGAAATTCGAGGCCAGTGTGGTTCATTTGCGACTAAATAGCTAAATCAGTACAATACCTTCCGATCGGCAGAATAACCCAAGGATAATAAGGTGACAGGCCTGCGCGACTCCCATTCACGTGTAGTAGCCGCTTAGGAAGTTTTGCCCCTTTTTTATGGTACGATCGGAGGATCTTTGAATATTTCGCTAAGCACTAATCCTGTGTTTTCAGGGAGACATTTCGTCAGAGTAAAGCCGTTAGAGGTCATATTTCTGTGTGGCTTCCGCTGTTATCCGCTTGTAATTTGCAGAGTTTGACACCTGTTTTTTGCCAGTTTTTTTCTCTTGATATTGCAAGATATGTTTTAGGTTCTCTCAAATGTTAGCTCTGGAGGAATAAAGTTTGAAATATTCCTTTGGCATCTCGTTTATTTGGATGGCTTATTTTCACAGAGTAATCTTACGGCAGGGATCCAAATGTAAATGTTTTGCGGCGTTTCATTGAGGACAAAAAGCTTGACTCTAATTTGCATATATGGCGACTGTAACGCGATACTTATGTTTACATTTCACTTCTGTTGTGCTTTCGAGATACGTTTGCTCGTACACTCTTTTCTTTTCTAAGGATGTTATTTTTCCGGCCCAGACTGAATATTCTTATTTTTCTGCCGATTTTAGGCTGAAAATATTCTTGTGTTATTCTTACATTATAGCTTATGGCATTTTCGTATTATTTAGAATTTATTAGGCTATCAGGTACAAGTGTTTGGTTTCTGGATCGCGTTGAGCACATTGTGCATGTGCTCTGGACACCACTTTTCGTAGCGAGGCGAAGATGTCACGTCAAAATATATTCTTATATAAAAAAGAGTTCATATCAAGACAATTGTTTTTTTTTTTTTAGTATCTGACTAGAACAATAACATTCAATATTATTGTTTCAATGAGCAGAAATATAAGAAAGCGGGGGCAGCTTTAGTGATAACTATTACTAGTGTTAACTTATTTGTTGATTCTTTGGATCGTATTTATGATAAGATGCCTAAGTTACTTGAACAGTATGAGTGATATAGTTTACAAAAACTATAAAATTTCAGTTCATACAATAATACTTTCCTTTAACGCAGCGGAATTTTTGTAAGAATTTTATATCCTTGACGGATAAATAGAAGCGGGGGCAGATTTAGTGTGAACTATTACTAGTTTTATCTAATATGATTTGAAATCTGGATACTTAAAACTATGGTAACTTGTACGAACCCAAAATTGAACAAAATGATAATTCCAATATTGGCTTAGATTTGAACATCTTTTTAACGTATTCGGAAAGACGGTTACTACGTTTAGGTTTATATCACTGGAGTGTAATAAAATCTCTTTAGCTGGTCTCTCAATTACGTCAACATATAATCCGCCTTAAGTCGCCTTAGGTCGATTTAAATCTCAATACGTTTGTTTTTTTGGCCAGTTTTGCTTCAGTTGCCTGAAGTTTTAGGTCGCGTTAATTGAAACGTCCAAGGCGACCAAAAGTTACTGCAAGGTCCCAGAGTAGCCTTTCTATAACACCGAAAATAAATACAATTTCCATCAAATTAAACTGATCCGATATTTCGTTGAGCAATATACCAAGAAGTAGTATGAATTTCCACCTTCAACGTCAGTAAATATATCGCGGGAATGAATTTTAAAAGTAGAGTTTCTGAAACTAACGAGAAATAAACTTGGCCTAGTAGCCACACTGAAGACGCCTTAAAGCTGAAATATTTAAGAAATAGAAAAACATGTACCGTGTTTCTATCGAGTTATACAAACACGAGTGGAAGTTTGGGAGAACGAGAAATGCTGTGGGAACACGAGCCGCAGGCGAGTGTTTCCACAGCTTTTTCGAGTTCTCCCAAACTTTCACGCGTGTTTGTATAACTCGATAGAAACACGGAGTACATGTTTTCTATTTCTTTTAGAAAACACCACAACGAGAAAAAGGAAAACAACTTGTTAACTTTGATCATCAAATTGTAAATTCTCTTTGCTCGCGCCATCACTACGTCAACAGCGCGCGCTAGTTCTGTGTCTCCATCGAGTTATACAAACACGATTTTTAGCCAATCAGCGCGCGTGCTTTCGTAGGACTGTTTTCTAA
>JAHPZR010039293.1:0-12266 GCA_019787425.1 Platygyra sinensis | reverse complement strand
TAAATGAAGGATATGATGATGACGATGATGATGATGACGATGATGATGATGATGACGATGATGATGATGATGACGATGATGATGATGATGATGACGATGATGATAATGATGACGATGATGATGATGATGATGATGATGACGACGACGACGACGATGATGATGATGATGATGAAAAGAAAATGTATATTTGGACTTATTCGCTATTTTTCAAAGAGCGCAAATAAGCATCATAATTTGGAAAAAAACGTACGAGCACGATTTTAGCATAATTTGGCCAAAACATTATAATCTACAGCTTGATGTGACCCGCAAGTAGCAGAAATACTACAGATGGTACATTAGCATTATATAAAGTATGTGAAAATTCAAAACTATACTTTTGATAGTATCGTCTTTGTTTTGTATTTTCACGTGCTTATAATGCTAATGTACCATCTGCAGTGTTTAAATTTCTGCCACCTGCGTGACACCTCAATCTGACGATAACTGATATAGAATTATATCGAAATATTTTAAGTACATCAACGATTCTTTTGCATTTTTTGCCTGTATTATAGACACAATGCATTTACCCGGTATCACATTTATTCTCTTAAGACTCTATGCTGAGCATTTTCAACGTATTTTCAACATATACTGGATGTTCTCCTTTGTTTTTTTGTTTCGTTTTATTTTTCTGATAATTCACCTACCTACCTAGAAATTATTTATATTTACAGCCTTTTTATTTTTGTAAGAGTATATCTTGTAAGTTCCTTAGTATCGCCTTCGACACTCTAAAAAAAAATTGGGTTTTATTTACATTTTGAGCGATCCAAAACTTATGAATTCCTGTCCTATCTGAACCCCAACCCAGTCTCAACCTTAACTCTAAACCCTTTTCATTAGTTTAATTTAAGATGACGCACAATTTCTCGACACATTTAACATAGCATATGCCAGCCTGTTCTATTTCCAGGAAATTCTGTTTTATGTCTCGGCGATAAACGCCTACGGAGCCTTTTAAAACTGACCAGTACCTTGTTTACCGCACGAAGGCGAGTCTGCAAATGTGCCTGAAATAAAAAATCACAGTGTTTTGAAATGATCATACCAAAACCGTACCTGAGTCATCGCTTGCGTCGTTCCGATGACCGCCGTTAGACCTTCAAATTCCACGATCTGATTAATTTTTTCCTTACCACGAGAACGTTGCGGTTAAAATCAGAACATTTGTGTTTCAACCAGCTGGCTTCCGTAAATCAACTTATTCTCGATACTTTCAACAAGTCCATAATTTCGCTTTTATCCTGTGCAGCCGGTTGAACTGCTCAACAAACTGGATGCTAAAAGTCTTTTATTGAAGAAGAGAAAATTTACATTGGTTTGGTTGTCTCGGTTAACCCTTTGAAATACGTTTCCTTTTTGCCAACCAATGAAATGGATGGAAGCCAGTATGACGTCATGTGAAAACGCAGTTTTGTTACGGCCAAGATCGTCGACTGATTCAAAATCTGCTATTTTTCAGCCTTGATGTTTTTAACACACTGCCTTTTTCAAGTCCAGTGCGAAGTTTCAAATTTGCCATGGTATCCAAAATAACTTGAATTTTTAGGATCAACAGAAAATCAAACAACGTCTTCGGCGATAATTTGTGAAAATTCATGTGAGCAAAAAGGACAAGTAATTAAGGGTTTTTCTATGAGGAACAAAAACTATTTTATTTTGAATAAAAACAGGTCTCTCATCATTTTATTATTTAGTTTCTACCAGTTTTGAAATAAACAAGGTTTTCTTAGCAGCAACAAACCGATAAAATTTCTCGCGAACCCCGTTCCAAGGGAATGAAGTAAATTACTGGTATGTTGCAGTAAATTAATTGCAAACTATACTAGGATAGCGAAAAGAACGGTGAGAACAGCAGCTGGTATTCGCGCAGGTGAAAGATTGTCGAATTCGATCTCTTCTTTATAGAGCGGATGTTTTGGGACAAGCGGAACTGAGACGGTTTTTATGACCCAAATACTGATCAAAATATGATCATTGCAAATTAAAAAATGCAAATATAATCAATCTTCATGATCAGAAATATTTACTTTCGACGTTGTTTTTCATGCAATCGGTTAAGGTGGCTGAACACAGTTTTTGATACCTCTGTTTCATTTACATTTTTCTCTAAAACCCTTGATCCCTTGGTCACCAAAAATGGCAGCAAGCAAGTTAACAACACAAACTTCAACTTTTTGATAAATAAGCTGACGTATGTACCGTTGCCATGGCAACATGATCAAATATAAACAGGTGTTTAAAATCGGTTTTGTTTATTTGCAGAAAATCTAGTCATTAGATTTTCTTTATAATTTGCATGCAATAAGCTTGTAACGATACTCGCAAGTTAGCGCTATTTTAATAATAATTTAACAAACAGATCTTTAATTATCCCTCTTTGAAGGTTCACTGGCATATCTTGAATTTCCTTTGTTGATTTCTTTGCAGATTTCTTTGCTATCCTCTGCAAAACAACGTGAAACGAGCAAATTGTGCTTTGTCTGCTAATTGCAATTTTTTTTTATTTCACACTTTATCACTGTGTCCCAGATTTAGTTGCGTTTTGACAAACAAGGCAAATGATGATAAGTAAACTAAAGATGGTGAATTTTGTGCTCGGTAATAAATGTGAAAGGTGAATTAATCTACATGACACGAGCATGGGACAAAGAAAAATCTAAGTCCTCCCGAACACCTGGCGGGCGCTCTATGTTCCACTGAGCTACGAGAACTCATGGAGAGCAAGGCCATTTTAACTGAGTTCATATGTGACAGGCGTCCGGCATACTGCTAGGATTAGCACTGTCGAGGACCGTGTCATGATTAGCACTGTCATGAGTAGTGATAAGTAAACTAAAGATGGTGAATTTTGTGCTCGGTAATAAATGTGAAAGGTGAATTAATATACATGACACGTCGGGGACTCAGATTTTTCTTTGTCTCATGCTCGTGTCATGTAGATTAATTCACCTTTCACAAAACAAATGATTTAAGAGCACCGCGAGATTTGTAGGTAAAACATGTACAAATTCAAATCATTTTTTAATCGATATGTAGGCGTTGTCCTCGGCTATTTAAATCAGTTCCTAAACTCCTCATTGTGGAGGTTAACGGGACAACAATACCGGGAAGAGACTCGGTCGAACGTCGTCCTCTTTCGTAACCCTTTTTCCAAAAAATAAAACATTTTTAAGGTGGCCGAACACAGTTTTGGCGCGCGCTCTTGCTAACGCGAAACAGCGCGCGCACAAGTATTGCATAAAAACAAACATGGCATAAATAGAGCGATCATTTTATTTGCTCAATGTCTGCGCTATCTGTACTATTTTTTTTCTTCACAAATGAACACAATGTATTGAAATTATGGTTTTACTCTTTTATTACAAAGGTATGTTAGAAAGGTAACGATGCAAAGAACTCAGCTCTGCCATTTCTTTGTTGCAAAAAGAACCCAGTTAAATGCAGCGCATGCGTAGTAAGTCGAAAAAAGTGCGATTGAGTGAAAAATTGACTTCTCGGAGGCGCTTATTTCTCGAGAACCACTCATTAGAATTTTACGAAATTTGGCACAAAAATACTTTAGGAAATAAGTAACTGGAGGATTGAAAAAAAATTGAACTTTAACAAAGGAAATTCAAGATATGCCAGTGAACCTTCAAAGAGGGATAATTAAAGATCTGTTTGTTAAATTATTATTAAAATAGCGCTAACTTGCGAGTATCGTTACAAGCTTATTGCATGCAAATTATAAAGAAAATCTAATGACTAGATTTTCTGCAAATAAACAAAACCGATTTTAAACACCTGTTTATATTTGATCATGTTGCCATGGCAACGGTACATACGTCAGCTTATTTATCAAAAAGTTGAAGTTTGTGTTGTTAACTTGCTTGCTGCCATTTTTGGTGACCAAGGGATCAAGGGTTTTAGAGAAAAATGTAAATGAAACAGAGGTATCAAAAACTGTGTTCAGCCACCTTAACCGATTGCATGAAAAACAACGTCGAAAGTAAATATTTCTGATCATGAAGATTGATTATATTTGCATTTTTTAATTTGCAATGATCATATTTTGATCAGTATTTGGGTCATAAAAACCGTCTCAGTTCCGCTTGTCCCAAAACATCCGCTCTATAAAGAAGAGATCGAATTCGACAATCTTTCACCTGCGCGAATACCAGCTGCTGTTCTCACCGTTCTTTTCGCTATCCTAGTATAGTTTGCAATTAATTTACTGCAACATACCAGTAATTTACTTCATTCCCTTGGAACGGGGTTCGCGAGAAATTTTATCGGTTTGTTGCTGCTAAGAAAACCTTGTTTATTTCAAAACTGGTAGAAACTAAATAATAAAATGATGAGAGACCTGTTTTTATTCAAAATAAAATAGTTTTTGTTCCTCATAGAAAAACCCTTAATTACTTGTCCTTTTTGCTCACATGAATTTTCACAAATTATCGCCGAAGACGTTGTTTGATTTTCTGTTGATCCTAAAAATTCAAGTTATTTTGGATACCATGGCAAATTTGAAACTTCGCACTGGACTTGAAAAAGGCAGTGTGTTAAAAACATCAAGGCTGAAAAATAGCAGATTTTGAATCAGTCGACGATCTTGGCCGTAACAAAACTGCGTTTTCACATGACGTCATACTGGCTTCCATCCATTTCATTGGTTGGCAAAAAGGAAACGTATTTCAAAGGGTTAACCGAGACAACCAAACCAATGTAAATTTTCTCTTCTTCAATAAAAGACTTTTAGCATCCAGTTTGTTGAGCAGTTCAACCGGCTGCACAGGATAAAAGCGAAATTATGGACTTGTTGAAAGTATCGAGAATAAGTTGATTTACGGAAGCCAGCTGGTTGAAACACAAATGTTCTGATTTTAACCGCAACGTTCTCGTGGTAAGGAAAAAATTAATCAGATCGTGGAATTTGAAGGTCTAACGGCGGTCATCGGAACGACGCAAGCGATGACTCAGGTACGGTTTTGGTATGATCATTTCAAAACACTGTGATTTTTTATTTCAGGCACATTTGCAGACTCGCCTTCGTGCGGTAAACAAGGTACTGGTCAGTTTTAAAAGGCTCCGTAGGCGTTTATCGCCGAGACATAAAACAGAATTTCCTGGAAATAGAACAGGCTGGCATATGCTATGTTAAATGTGTCGAGAAATTGTGCGTCATCTTAAATTAAACTAATGAAAAGGGTTTAGAGTTAAGGTTGAGACTGGGTTGGGGTTCAGATAGGACAGGAATTCATAAGTTTTGGATCGCTCAAAATGTAAATAAAACCCAATTTTTTTTTAGAGTGTCGAAGGCGATACTAAGGAACTTACAAGATATACTCTTACAAAAATAAAAAGGCTGTAAATATAAATAATTTCTAGGTAGGTAGGTGAATTATCAGAAAAATAAAACGAAACAAAAAAACAAAGGAGAACATCCAGTATATGTTGAAAATACGTTGAAAATGCTCAGCATAGAGTCTTAAGAGAATAAATGTGATACCGGGTAAATGCATTGTGTCTATAATACAGGCAAAAAATGCAAAAGAATCGTTGATGTACTTAAAATATTTCGATATAATTCTATATCAGTTATCGTCAGATTGAGGTGTCACGCAGGTGGCAGAAATTTAAACACTGCAGATGGTACATTAGCATTATAAGCACGTGAAAATACAAAACAAAGACGATACTATCAAAAGTATAGTTTTGAATTTTCACATACTTTATATAATGCTAATGTACCATCTGTAGTATTTCTGCTACTTGCGGGTCACATCAAGCTGTAGATTATAATGTTTTGGCCAAATTATGCTAAAATCGTGCTCGTACGTTTTTTTCCAAATTATGATGCTTATTTGCGCTCTTTGAAAAATAGCGAATAAGTCCAAATATACATTTTCTTTTCATCATCATCATCATCATCGTCGTCGTCGTCGTCATCATCATCATCATCATCATCATCGTCATCATTATCATCATCGTCATCATCATCATCATCATCGTCATCATCATCATCATCGTCATCATCATCATCATCGTCATCATCATCATCGTCATCATCATATCCTTCATTTAAACTCGATAGGGTTTAAAGCTTAGAGCTTGTGGGGTCGTGTGAAAATAATTACAATATGAGACTATATTAAAATAGGGATAAAATTACTTACACAACTACCATGGTAAAATTAAAAGTAAAAAAAAAGAATACAAAGAATACTCAATTAGTTTCTAAAAAAGAGAAATATATTTAAATGAGTTCACGTATTTACATCTAAATAAATTGACTATTAGAAGTTTATTCTTGTTAGCTATATAAATCCTCTTTCATGTCAGTTTATTATTTGTTTCTTCAAATAATTAACTTCAATCAAAAATGGACTTTTTGAAAGAAGAAAACACAACTAATTTGTGAGAGTCTTAGTTGGGTTAACTGCCAACCGTCAAAGGGTCAAAATAATTAACCATCAACCGTCAAATGTGAAATGTTTTTCCATCAACTTTCCACTGAGCAAGCCACTGATTAGCCGTAAAATATAAGAACTGAAGTAGCTACGTTAAGTATGCGTACGAGCCAAGTGACCATTCAGGTTGGAGCTTATTCCGGTTCAACCTCGTTTTCAGTCTCTCAGACCCTGGGAACGAGGTTGATCTCGGTTTCGGTTTCTACCATACTCCCCCCTGCATGGGGAATGCTAGTCATTCTCCGGGTTACCCCCAGCATTAAACTCGCCGGTACCCATAAGTACACTAAGCCGGATCGAGAGAGGCAATGTGACTCTGTAAGAGTAAAGTGTCGCAGGCCAGGGCTCGAGCCCAGGCAGCTCGATCTGAAGTCGACTAACCATGAGCAACCTCGTTCCCAGGGCTTTTTCCCCGCCTCGCCCCCAAGTCAGGGAAAGGGCCCTGGGAACGAGGTTGTAACCATGGGGCCACCACGCCTGTACAATATTAACCCTTTGTACACCAGGCCCCAGTTGTTCAAAGGCTGGATAACGCTATCCACCGAATAAATCACTATCCAGTGGATAGCGTGGTTTGTTTTGTTAACATTTATCCACTGGATAGCGATTTATCCGCTGGATAGCGTTATCCACCCTTTGAAAACTGGGGCCAGGGTTCTGTATTTATTTTCGCACTTGATGTTACGTGACGACTGAAAGTGAATCTTCCCTCAAATTTACCCGTATCAAATTAAAGCTTATGAGTTCTTCTTTCACAACATATATATCAAAAATAGCATTTGTTAGCTGAGAAACAATAGGCTCCTCCTGAGAAATACAATTGCAATAATTAAAGGCAAATTTTCTTAAGAACTAAATGATTGACGTAAATGATCGTTGGTTTTTTTTATTATTATTACAAAAATACACTTATCAGTGTGCAAGTCTTTTAATTTCTAGCTTCAAAACTTATACCAACACAATTTATCAGGTACCAGTTGTCCGAAAGATGGATAACGCAATTCACTGGATTAATCGCGAACCGGTGGATAAGTATTTTCAATCTAATATTTTAGATTTATCCCCGTGTGCTATATTAGTTTACTGAATCAATTCATTTGTCATAACAAACAGGTTCATCCACTCTGTAGTTCGGAATCTCAGAACCTACAAGAAGTTATCAAAATTGGTGAATCAACAAATGACACTGGAAGTAGTCAAGGCACACAGCATCAGAGCAACCAAGCCTTTGTTGTGGGAATATTCTTAAGAGAAAATCCCGACATGCAAACTATTCAGCCAGGGCAAGAACAGGAAAGCAGGGTTTGTTGTTTAACATGAGGTCATGGGCGATGTGCTATTCCAAAAACAAAAAGTTTTGATGTGTTTCAGTATTATCATTCCAACTTGATTATGTGGATTGGAAGGGCGAGGTGAAATACGACGAAATAGTCTTAACACGCAGCTTAAGGTGATTCCCTAGTAAAAGAACCCGCCATAGATTTCCAATGAACTTTGGTATGCTGTCGTTACAGTACAAGGAGATATTTAAAATGTAATAAAAAGAGGGGTTCACCGTGCTTGTTTTCACGCCACAATACTGACAAATATGGCTATTTGGGTGACTTTGGTAATCTCAGTGCGCAACAAGTAAGCTCGATTATTTTTCAATGCGGCGCGTTATATCGCACAGAGTTTGACTTTCTTCTATTGTTCATTCATCTACGTCTCGGAAAAAATGTCTTAGCGTTCGAGTGTGTCACTTGCTTTTTTATTGTTGTTTCAAATACCCTTTATTTTTTATCCTTTAAATGAAACATAATTTAGACATGCGCTGTTCAGCCCATTATGTCTACCCTTGTAGAATTTATTTCATTTGTCAAAAAAGTAGCCATAGATTTCTGCTAATATTTTTCTCAGTTATTGAGGATACTGTTCTAATTGAGATTATGAAATAAAAAATATAGGTCACCATGCTCATTTCACAGAAAACGAGCATTTATTTCTCTGTCGAGTTTAGCCCGAGGGAAATCTCTTATGATATGTGCACGCGCTCGACCGCGCGCTCATTTGCGCTCTCTAATGACGCAAAAATCGTGCGCAGTTGGGATGCACAATGCAAAACTGAGGAATCACTTTAAGGGCCCTTTTTACAACTCTATTAAATACATGTAAGGGGTCATGAGACAGTTGCAACTATATTACCTCTTTACTTCAGCTAGGATATGGCATGCAGGATATGGGTCACGGGGTACTTGAGTCGGGGCGACGAGGTGCCGCGGTCTGTGGAAAACATGGGGTGCCTGGGTATCCGGAAAACATGGCTGATGTGGGTGTCTAGAAAATACGACAGCCCTGAATGATCAACCGACGACTGACTGACGGACCGATCGATCAATTATATCATCATTGATTATACTTACTGATTGATTTATTGATTCAAGGATGAAGACATTTGTCGAATTTGCCTTGACAATAAAGACAAAGAAGATCTGGTCCGAGTTTGCCGTTGCAAAGGGTCTGCAAAGTACGCCCATAAGAGCTGTATACTGCGGTGGTTTCATTTTTCCTGTCGATATGAATGCGAGCTGTGTCAGTACAAAATGAAAATCAAGAAACATGGCTTAAAGCCTGTGAGGGAGGTGAGCATTGTCAGCCTATGATTTAGACGTGATTTCAATTTCCTTGCGCGCAGATTACAATATATATCTTAAGTAGACATGTAAATTGGGAGAATTTGATACAGTCAAGTACTATACCACATAATGTAGCTTAGCTTAGTATACAGTGAAACTGAACCTTGGTTGAGCGCTCAGGCCAAATTTCCTCATTTTTGATTTATTTTTTTATTTATTTAGTATCAGAAACTCTGGGGTTAAAGTAAGAGTGCAGTTTGAAATACATCTGCTTTAAGCAGGCATCTGGTGTAAGGTCCTTCTCGAGGAAACACTGGGCAAAGTTATCTTTTCGCCGTTTTTTGATTTACATGTGCTAAAAGTAGGATGGAGAGAAAAAAAATGTGATTGTAGCTAGTCAAACAAAGAAGGAGGATGCCAAACAGTTTGGGTTCTTTGTATCTTCCACCGCTGATCTTTCTCGTGTCCCTTGCAGTGGTCCAATCCGTGTCAACTGTTCTCACTTGTGGATTTCCTCACTGTGTTCTTTGTCCATGTCTTGCAAGCAATCGTCTTGCTGCTGGTCATCGTGATTGCAGTGTCAAACAGGTGTTTCAGTCTGGTGTGCATCTCGCTCATCGTGTTTTGTGTGGCAGGTATGTACTGATGGAATACACCAAACACGAAAGACAGAGTGTCGCGGCGACATTCCCGAACACCGAGAGGGTGGTGGAAAATACGACGCGTAGCGGATTATTTTTGAGGAACTTCAAGGTGTTGGGAATGTGACGAAACACTGTCTTTAGTGTTTAATATATCTTCTCGATCAAACCTGAAGCTATATGGAGAAATAAAATCTTAAAAATCTGAGCTAATGAGGGAATCAGACAGTCCAAGATTATTATTTCCCTTGATTAAACTCGATGAATTACTGTTTTTAGAATAAACAACGGAAACGATTATTAAAGGAAGTTTCATCTAGCATTTTCCGAAAAAAGTGTGGTAAGGGATTACTTTAACAAAAGGTGCGAATTCAGTCATTAAATAAAGGATCAAACAGTGCTTTCTGACTTTGATTTGCATCGTCATCGGACTTACTTCTTTGCCGTTTGACTGACTCCCGGCGGAAGTACAGAAGCATAGCCCATCTAAATCGAGAATGGTCGAATTTTTAATTTTGAGTTAAGTGGCTCTCGATCCCTTTGGTAGAATGTTTTTAAACTTTGCAAAAACGTTCACTTTATTTTAACATTTGGTCTGAGTTGGGGCAGCACGAACAAAGTTTAGGTTCCACTGTCGGTAGCCGCTGAGGATTTCATTATCAATGATCCCACCCACCCTTAGGTTTGGGATCCTAGTTATCGGTGTAAGCTTTGCTATATATTTCCTTTTTTTAACAAATTTTTAAGCTTTGCCTTAATTGATGTTTTTAATGTCATTGTCTAAGTTGTTCTAGTCCTTAGAGGCTTGATAAGTGTTTTTGTTTCGTGAAGTGAGTTCATTAGTGATATGTGTTGCAATATGTAAGAACCATCTCACATTTGATCATTACTCCTCTTATTTCCAGTCGTTTTTCTGGTTTTGTACTGCTGTGATGGATACGAGTACTTCAAATACTGCAAAGTACAATGGGTGGTTGATATCAGCGAATGGAGTGTCTCCAGTTATGACGAAGAATCAACTCACCAATGAGAAGACAGAACACAGCCACGTGACATCATGATCAAAGAACCAGATTTGACGTTTTTTTTACACGTCGTTCTCCACATTACACCAGGGAATTTAATAAGGCACCAATCACTGGTCATTTGGATTTGAATTTGAAGAAACCCGTCAAGGAAATCACGTGATTAACGTGACTACATTGTTTCCGAAAAAAGTTCAGTTTTCAAAATGATTTCCGTCAACACTAAAACCTAAAATCTAAACCTGAAACTGGCCACCCTATTATGGCCAACGGCCACAGTCTGAGATCCCAACCTGTGATTTTTACCTATTTTTACGGCCATTCAAAGCAGTTATGTTCATCTTTCCATTGTTATAAATATTGTGCGTAGAATTAAGTGTCAATTTTCTTAGAATTATATTTACATTCCGCATGCTAATTAAAGAATAGTTGTTTAGAAGTGTAATTGTAATACCGTATATATGTCAAGACTTCACTCAATTTAAATCAGTCGTGAAATTTCAGCCCGCTCTGTTAATACGGTCAAATTTTCATGACCCGTCGGTGAATACAGGATAGCCTCCCACAACTTGTCAAGCGTTACCGTCGGTGACTAGCCTCCCACGCAGACGTTCTTAAGCTTGTCACGCGTAACGCGTGACCCGTCGGTGACTACTGTAGCCTCCCACGAAGACGTTCTTAAGCTTGTCATGCGTTACGCGTGACCCGTCGGTGACTAGCCTCCCACGCAGACGTTCTTACGCTTGTCACGCGTCACGCGTGACAAGCCTGAGAACGTCTGAGTGGGAGGCTAGTCGGTGACAGGATTAATGGGTTCCGCTGTACTACAGCCTTTCGGTTTTGTCTTTGTTCACTCCAGTGAGCATTCACTGTTTAGCTTAGATTTAAACTCAGCTTAATTAATAGTGTTTTTTTTTTTCGAAAAAAAATTGTACATCTGTTTGCCCTTTGGTACTTTTGATGTTTTCTCTTGCACCCTATGTTTTTAACTTACAGAAATATAAATGTTGTACAAATTGTGGTGCTGCTGTAACGTAAGAAACAAAAACACATATATGACAACAAGAAGTTTTTGCATGTTTCTCGCATTTTTTCAGATAAAAAGACAGTACTTTCTCAACAGTAATGGCACACAACACAAGTAACAGTTATTGGACGAGGTTGAGCACAATATCGTGATTTGTCAGTGGAGTGCAGATCAATTATTCACTGGCAAATAACGACATTTTGCGATAACCGAGTTCAATAAATGTTTTATCTTCGATCACCAAAATTGTTTTCTTATTTAGATCATTCTCTGACAGCTCAGGGAGCAATCTGTTCCTTTTCACCAGAGATCATGGTTACAATTTCGCATGAGCAGAATATTACTTGCAGCAAAACACATTTTAGATAGTACTACGCACGAGCAGACCATTTTTTGTAAGCAGTTGCTTGCAGGTCATGTGGTTGGCTCTCGGTCATCAATGAAAAGGACGGGAAAATGCA
>JAHPZR010039287.1:0-28751 GCA_019787425.1 Platygyra sinensis | reverse complement strand
GTGATTCAAAGTTGGCTCAGTGCCTAGGTTGTAAGAGATTTTCACATTCTTTGCATAGCATGGTTGCGCGATTTGTAATCGGAGACTTTGTTTCCTAGCTTGCACGAAGGAGAATAGGTCTCACAATTGACCTTTCAAACGAATATATATACAACTGTATTTGCATATGTTCAAAGCCAAGGTTTTATTTTTTTCCCAGAAAACTCCACCATTGCTTCTGGCGAAGTAAACACGATCTTATTTATCACTGTAAGGGCATTCCAGTAAACACGATCTTATTTATCACCAACAGCAGAGTCCATGGCTGACGACAGATGTAATACCTTCTTTAGTGTATTGAATATTCCCTTCGAAAGTGAACATGCAAGCAAAACGAAAATACAGCTTAACTCTGGATAATTTCAGCCTTAGTAGCCAGCAACTGGTCCAAAGTTACATTCTTTATCCTTGCAAATGCCTTGACGTGCATCTCCGAGGGATTTTGGCCCAATTTTGACCAAATAAACCCTCCCCAACTAACCACAAGTTTATTTAATTTGCTAACTAGGCAAAACTCTCCTGAGGGGAGGTATGAAGAAAAGAGCTGAGAAATGGCCTGTAATTGGCTGATGATGGCATCATCCGCGGAGGTTTGGGATTTGTAACCGACAAAACTAAAAAAAAAACCGAAGACAGAGCAAGAAACCGCCCAGCCTACGGCTGCGCAGTTTAATTACCGTCTTTGCAGTCACGTGCTGACGTGACCCACAGGTTTTTTGCATTCGTAACATTTCGAAAACTAAGCAAAAAGAATCCATACAGAACATTCTTTAACGCACCTAAACAAAACTACATGCGAAATTTGGAGCGTTTTCTGACACAAGTTCACTTTTGAGTAAAAAACCCACGTCCTTTTTTCCACCGAAGCCCTTCAATTATGATTACATAGACTTGCCACAAGTCGACCTCATAAATTTCAGAGTGGAATATGTAAGCCCGCTAAGCGGCCGAGCGAGCGACGAAGTCGCGAGAGGTCGACTTGTCTCGCTTGAAGGGTTTTCATTTGCGTTTCGTGCCAAAAATGAGGAGTGGCGTGACTTGCAACTGGTATCTCAGATTGCATTTGGAACTCCTTGAATTGCGGAAAGAATCGGTTCCCGCCGATCGACCAAAATAATCGGGTGTGTGTGCGCTTCTCCTGCGTCGATCGAAAGAGCAAATTTAAAAAAAAAGTGATTACGAAGAAAGATTTTACACGAAAATTGACGAAAGCTTGGCGAAGGGTCACTTTTGACAAACATTTTGTGCCGAAATTGCGCAGACAAAAATGAAACTGTAGTTCGTAAGATTCTAGCTAGCTCAAAAGTCGAACTTTTCCCAGCTCCGGTTAGCGCAGAAACAAACACATTTCTTACAGACAAATATGTTTCCACTGTTTTCTTCTGGGAGTCATGCAATATATGATATTCCGTGCGCGGGGCCTTTGAAGCTTCTTCAATTTAATGGGTTTAACCACAAGTCACGTTTCGTTGAGCGTAGTTTGACAATTCGGTCCCCAAGGGATATCTAGGGGACCTCTGATTGGTTAAAGCGCAGCGACCCGTTTTTGGGTCGCTAAAATTGGCGCCAATCAAGTGTGAAAAGTCCTTCGTCTGGCGGGTACTAAATAAACAAGACGAAGGACTTTTCAGAAAGTCTAATGATTACACTGTACCTTGAACTTTGAAATACACCAACTGCTGAAATTCCTGAAGTAAGAGTGGAAAGTCATCAATACTGATTCTTTCACTGATCCCAGAGGTTGATCTGAACACTATTTCATCACACAAGATTTCTTCATTGTAGAAAGCGAGAATAGTCTCCTTGGAGTGCACAGTTCGCATGCGTGGAGTTTGATGACGCCCACCAGCTTCTCTAGCAGCAATCTCCACATGGTTTGAGACAAAATCTTCTAAATTGGCAGCAGAAATGTAACCCAAAGACTTGGCTTTAGCCTTGAATCTCTTACAAGAGGAGCAGTTTGAGAACTGACACTTGGGTGCCCCACGTAGCCCGCAAACCATAAAATGTGTGAAAAAACTGCCTTTGCCCTTTGCATAGGACTCTTCATGACTTAAGGAAGAGGACCACTGGCGAATCGTGAACCTTACTAGTGGAGCCTTGGTGAACACATTTCCATCCAAAGTGTCAAAGCCAGTCTGGGGAAGTTCCTCTGACACATCTGAAACTGGCTCCACAGAATCTTCATGACTTACAGTCTTCTGAAGATTGTTGTATAGAGATTCTAAGGGGTGCTGCGTAGATTCCACTGGTGTAGGAGACTTGTGGACAAGAAAATTATCATCCTTAATATGCTCAGAGGCAATCGTACCATCTGCATAACAACAATCCAGAATAATCATGAATTCATTGACATTAAGTTCGAGGTCCTTGCTCAACTCGGCAGTTGTAAGAACATCATCCTCTGATGAACACCAACATAACAAGTTGCCATTCTGATCACTGTGACCAGAGAAATAAAAGTACAAAAACACATCTTTTTTTCCTTGCAACCTTTGTCTTAACTCCTGGAGTACTTGTCTGACCTGTTGTGCTTGTGACATTCCACATGATGGTGATGGCATAATACTAAACACATGATCATTCCTAGGATAAAAACATTAGTGATTAGAGCCTCTAGCATAGAGATGTCCATGTCATTAACAACATCCAAAATTATCTTTCAAGGACTTCAAAAACAATGAAAATGACAAATCTGGCTAATTATTTTATAACAGACTAATAGTAACTTACATGTAAGTTACCGTACTAAAAAAATTCACATGTTGATAATTAATTAACTGATCATTCAGCCATTAAAAGAGTATCTAATAAATTATTGTAAATAGCAATATTTAAAAAAATGAGGACATATTCAGCTCATTCGCATCCAGTGGCTATCATTCTAATTATGCACCACTCAGTGAAATTGGAGTAAGGAGGGAGGTAAACTGAAACAACAACAGAAACACTAAAAGCAGGTTCACAGGGAACCAACATACTTGAATTGGCAAAGATGGCAGCTGGCTGCCTCCAAATAAAATCACCAGGCTTAGGTTGTTACATGTTGACTGGGACATAACCATCAGCATTACTGCTGCCTGGTTAGCTAAGTTGGTAGAGCGCCAGTCTGCTGTGCGGGAGGTCGAGGGTTCGAGCCCCAACAACAACAACAACAACAATCTTTATTATTTACACCTTTTCAGACCGGACCAACACTCAGGGTCTTAAAATAACTGAGGAGAATGTGCTGTCTTTGTAATTATATCTGCAAATGGTTAGACATTCAAGTCCTCTCGGATATGGACCATAAACCGTAGGCTCGGTCTCCTGCATCTTCAGTGTTACATGGTTAGCTTGGGACGTTAAAGAACCCACACACTTATCAAAAGAGTAGGGCACGTAGTGCCCAGTGTGGTGGTCTGTCTCTAGTTTCATCCTACATTTCATGCATGGGTCGGGTGGGTGAGTGAGATCAAATATGAACTCATAGTGGCATCCAGATGCGCCTTCACAAGCTGACGTTTGATCTCACTCAATAAGAATTGTAAACTGCTATGAGACGATATGTGATATGTGCGGTATATAAATACACATTCATTCATTCATTCATTCATTCGTTCATTCGTTCATTCGTTCATTCATTCATTCATTCATCACCCTTGATGAACAGTGACTGTGCTGTAACCCACATAACTTCACATATATCCACCATGCCAACAGTATCTCACAGCCACCACATTTTTAACATTTCAAAATAATGATCCAATCTAAACATACATATACTACTCTATCCATATTGAAAAAAAAGAAAAAAACTACACTTTTATAAAGTGTAGTTTTTTCTTTTTTCAATATATATTACGCTCTACTTTAATGTATTGAGCACTGTACTATGGAAAAATCAAAAGACAGATTTCCTATACTACTATATACAGTAAAATATCAAAAGTCTCTGATAAGGTCTACCTTAATCCAACAATGCGATTGTCTGTCAGAACACTTTTAAGGCCAAGTAAATCTCTTTTAAAGATTGCAGCAGACTTTGGCGAGAAAGGGTCATTCCCGCATACCAAAACAGCATACACATCAGATCCCCCTGCAATTGACAAAGACAAATCCTGTTTCAAATCCATGTACATAACGATAGCAATGGACAATACAGACATTCATGGCAATGAACAATAGATATTAAGTAGATATAAGTTCTTTGTATCATTGTTTCTTCACTTATGTCCAGGATTGAACACAGTTACAAATTTTGCAAATTTTACGATTTTTTGTTTTAGTTTCAAACTTACCAAATTTTGCGATTTTTCGTTAAACTCTACAAGATATACAAAAATCCATTGCCTCAATGATTTTTCGGTGCGTTGTGCCGAAATTTACAATTTTATGCTAATTGACCAGCAAGTACTGGCTTGTGGACTTTACAAAATTTACAAAATTTGCGATTTTTCACTACCTTCACAATTTTTCAATAAGTCATTTTGAAATTTGCGATTTTTTGCACTTCTTTGTAATGCAAATTCCACCTAATAGTGCTGACCTCCGGATTTTACAAAAATTTGTGACCGCCAAAGACGACAAGTAGGTATGTTTATGTTCTCTCTGGAACGATAAAGCGGGGTGAAAATATGCTATTACTGCATACATGTAACACACAAAACAAGATAACAAGCTGTATGTTTCTCTCATTCTAAGGCGTTTGTTGTTGACTGAGAATCGTATTAAAATCGGGTTAAGGGAAAGTGAATGGAATGATATGAAATTAACATAACCCAAGCAAAACATAACACGAGTTAAGGGTTTCTTGTTGCCTGAGTATTTATTACACCTTCTACTAAGCGCACGTGTCTATAGAAAGATAAAGCGGGAGGAGAATATTCCATTCCACTGAACGTGTAGCGAAGCACTCATTCAACAAGTAAGCTTCTTATTCTAAAATGCTATCAGCGATATTTTAGTGCACGCCTGTCTTTGGGATTAAAAAGCGCGCTAGGAAAATACTCCACCATTCTACAAACACGTGGAGTATTAAATTGTTGTAAAACTCCTCCAACCTTAAAGCCAGTGTTGGGAAAAGTCACGACCAATGTGAGATTAATGAAACACAAGAATGGACAACATACTGTCATGGTTCGTTCTCAAAGCGTTCGTTCTATGTAGAATAAAATGAGTATCGAAAGCATACATGTACTTTGGACAAGTACTTCCCAGCCTCGTACCGTACTCAAAGGGTGATATTCAGTTGGCTTGTATCAAGGGACTCAAGAATCGAACATTTGAAGCATACATCAGTATCAAGCGTCTTATTCGAAAGTGCTTTCCGTGATGTTTAATTTTAGCGTAAGCCAATTTTTGGCGGAAGAAAAATATTCCACCATTCTACAAACTCATCGCAACGTATAAAAACTGTCCTAAAACTACTCTAATTTAATGTTACAGCGAGCTTTGGGAAAGGTAAGAAAAGAGTAGTTCATTATATAACATAGACCCTTTTCATAAATGGCTGCCAATTATAAATTCTTCTGTTATTATTAAAATTAGCCTGACTAACCTCGTTTTTGAGTTGATAATTCAAAAGAACTTTTACGCCCAAACGAGTTTAGGGAGGCTAATTTAAATGCACTCAAAAGAATTTTAAATTGGCAGCCATTTATGAAAAGGGTCTATTAACCTACCGTTTTAAAGGACATTTCACAACTCTTACATGACGGAATGCCTGTTGATACAAAAAGGTCAGCAGTATGACCTTCGGACGCCATGTTACTTATTCCCTTAGTGTTTCCTTCCTTTTTCTTAATTTTGTGCATAATGATTGTGTATATCGGCATACCTATGAAGTGTTTGTGCTAGGGACCATCAGATTGCTTGTAAGTAATCGCTTTATTGATTTATTTCCACTTCGTTGCCTTTAATTTCAATTTCAATTTCCTTCCTGTTTACACCCGGCACCCTCCATATTTGCAGTTGCAGAATCATCATCATACCTATCTGTATGCTGCATTCTTTATTGGCAACCTTCATTAAAGGCTGTGGAAACTTCACTTCAGAGAAGTCTATATTAAGTGGCTACTCTGTTTTTTGTTTAATAGTAAATACTAAAGTTCGTGTTGGAAATGCTTTGCAAATTTGCAGAAAGCTTCCGTGGAATAACCTTTTTTGCACCTTGTAACCCACGAGAACTGAAAAACGCAACTTATTTCCACATACAAAAGCGTTCTCCGAACGTCCGTGCCCCTATTTAAGGACATTCCACTGTTGCAAACAGTCAATAATCATGAAATGTTCATACTTTTATTTTAATACTAACCTTGCTTGTCCCACTAGGGATAACCCGAATAATTTGAATGGAATTCTAGTTTGATGTGGGTTGAGGGTGAAATGTACTTCACTTTACTGTTTTGGTTCATCTTACATAAATTTACGTTTTAGGCCTATCAAAACATACATGTACATTGCGAATTGACCTACATGTAAATATTACAGTAAATGGGTTATTTTCATCAAGGACTTTCATATGACCCTTTGAATAATTTCCTTCGATTTCATTGATGGGCTAGTGAATTCTCATAAATATCGCAGTTTCCCAAAATTTCGTTGATTTTGTCTATGGTCTTGCGAATTTAGGCAAATTTTGCTTTTTTTGTAAATTTCGTAATTTTCGCAATTTTCGTAACTTTCGTGGGGCCTTCCCTTCAACCCCTGGAATAAATTTTGTTGCTTTTGTAAGTGGTATGGCAAATTATCATAAATTTTGCAGTTTTCGTAAATTTCGTGATTTTGTGACTTTCAATGGGCCTTCCCTGCAACCCTTTGAAAATATTTCGTTGATTTTGTAAGTGGTTTGGTGAATTATCGTAAATTTCGCAGTTTTTGTAAATTTCGTGACTTTCGATGGGCCCTCCCTGCAACCCTTTGAATATATTTCGTTGATTTTGTAAGTGACATTCCAAATTATCAAAAAGTTCGCAGTTTTTGTAACTTTCAATGGGCCTTCGCCCTTTGAATAAATTTTGCTGATTTTGTAAGTGGTATGGTGAATTATCATAAATTTTGCAGTTTTCGTAAATTTCGTAATTTTCGTAACTTTCAATGGGCCTTCCCTGCAACCCTTTAAATAAATTTTGCTGACTTTGTAAGTGGTATGGTGAATTATCATAAATTTCACAGTTTTTGTAAATTTTGTAATTTTTGTAACTTTCAATGGGCCTTCCCTGCAACCCTTTAAATAAATTTTGCTGATTTTGTAAGTGGTATGGTGAATTATCGTAAATTTCACAGTTTTCGTAAATTTTGTAATTTTCACAATTTTCATAACTTTCGATGGGCCTCCCTGCAACCCATTGAATATATTTCGTTGATTTTGTAAGTGACATTCCAAATTATTGTAAATTTCGCAGTTTTCGTAAATTTAGTAATTTTCGCAATTTCCGTAACTTTCAATGGGCCTTCACCCTTTGAATAAATTTTGCTGATTTTGTAAGTGGTATGGTGAATTATCATAAATTTTGCAGCGTAAATTTTGTAATTTTCGTGACTTTCGATGGGCCTTCCCTGCAACCCTTTGAATATATTTTGTTGATTTTGTAAGTGGTACTGCAAATTTTCGTAAATTTTGTAATTTTCGCAATTTTCGTAACTTTCGATGGGCCTCCCTGCAACCCTTTGAATGTATTTTATTGAATTTGTAAGTGGTATGGCGAATTTTTGTAAATTTCGTAATTTTCGCAATTCTTGTAACTTTGGACAGGGCTTCCCTGCAACCTCTTGAATTTTTTGTTGATTTTGTAAGTGGTATGGCGAATTTTCATAAATTTAGCAGTTTTTGTAAATTTCGTAATTTTCGCAATTCTTGTAACTTTGGACAGGGCTTCCCTGCAACCTCTTGAATAAATTTTGTTGATTTTGTAAGTGGTATGGCGAATTTTTGTAAATTTCGCAGTTTTCGTAATTTTCGCAATTCTTGTAACTTTGGACGAGCTTCCCTGCAACCTCTTGAATAAATTACATAGACTTTGTCAATGGTCTTGCGAATTATCGTAAATTTTGCAGTTTTCGTAGCTGCGTTCATTCCTGGACATTACTCTCAAGTGCCTGTCAACTTAAAATGGACAGGTACAGTACACTGCACAAAATAGGATACAAGTAGAATATACTGTAATAGTATCATCTAACAAGTGGACTTCACTGTAATGCAAATCCTGCATTTTTATTTTTCGAGTAGCGAAATTGGCCGGTTTTTCTTTCTTTTTATTCCCAAATAAATAGTTCTTCAACTTGCATTGGCTAACTTTGTTATTGCCCTTTCTGTCCAACTAGTTAGATGATACTAAAACAATTAGACCCTTTGCCCTCAAGGGCCACAGGTCGATAGCCCATTCAGCTTTGCCCCATGGGCTGTTGACTCATAGCCCTTGAGCGCTATGGGTCTAATAAATTTTTTAAATAGCTGCTGAATAATAGCCGTTAAAATAAGCTCTGAGCTAGAACCACCGCATTACATGGTAGAATCCAAATTCCACCGACTGAGAGACTCTGGTTTGTGAGATTAACTACCATTTGTTATTCCAGGCCAAGACTCCATGTCATCACTGAACATGCTCTGGTCACCAAAGATTCAGAACTGGTGTTTATACTGCATTGATGTTTACCAAATATGTACCTATAGGAGGCTCTGCTGGCCCATGAGATGGACATTCCAGAGGGTTGCGTCGCGCTTGCGATAAACATGTCACACAAAAATAGTTGCAGTTCTGAGTAATGTCACTATCACAGCCATGGGACTTCACTTCCAAGTACTTTGCTAAAATATATCAAGTAAAAGAACACCAATTAGATCTAAGTTTGAATTGTCCTCTACATATGACATGTCATATAAACATACATAGTTATGCAATGCTTTCGAGTCATATGCAATGGAATATCCCATGAGTCACTTGTATTTTCTTGGTATACACATAAGCTTTGCGTGTGTGTATACCAAGGAAATACAAGTGACAAGTGGGATATGCCATGGTATACTGGAGCAAGATGGGAAGGTTGGATGCAATATCATCAACAGATACAATGGTTTTCCTGTATTTTGATTGGCTTATTTTCTATAGCTTGGGCACCAACTGAAACTTGGATCAAAAGGTCAAGACAAGACAAGACAACTTTAGGTTCAGATTCAAGCTGCTGCAAGGGTCAAACACTTAGACTGACAGAGCCTCTTACCACTCCACAAAAAAGGGCTGGTTACAAGAAACATTGGTAACCACCTGCTACCACTCTAACTAAGGGAACAGGGGTGTCAAAATACTTGCAATGGTTGTGGCCAGGCTTCTGGTGAAAGGTGGGAAAAAATTTGGCGAGTAAAGTGAGTGGAGCAGGGGAGCCTGTAGACATTCTTGTTGACATGCTAATCTTCCCTCGGTGATTAGCCTTATACAAATCAGAAAGTAATTAAAACTGTCAAAACTGATGTTTTTTTAAATGCCCAGTAGATGCAGAAACAACTAAAAAATTAAACTCCTCCTGAATCCTTTCAGTACAATGGCAAAAACATCATGCTTCTGGGCCACAGTTTCCAGCCATAGTGGTTTTGGTCAAGTTGCAAACCAGAGACATGAATGAAACGTTGTCAAGAATTTCTCAAAGCTGGCCTGAATTCCATGTTTGTAAACTGTGCATTGCATATACACATGTAGATGCCAACATTTACTTGTCAATAAACGATATGCAAAATGGAGGGTAGTGCCAACTGACAGCAAACCAGACAATAAGCAAGCAAGTGAGGGCAAAATTTAAATAAAGAGGGTAACCATGTCAACCTCCCACCAGTCACCTCCCTCTGGCACCTGTCACACTGAATTCTTAGTGGAAAATAAGGATACTTACCTGGACACACGGGCCCACCATGAAACAAGAGACAGGTGGGAGGGGGCAAACCAATTTAAGCAAAGCGACAAAGCAAGGCAAAGCAAAACCATAAGGGCAAAACTGCACAGCAATGGCACAACTATGAATGCTCTCTCTGAAATATTTAAAGCTGTCAACAATCAGTGAATTAACCAGTCAGCACTTAACACCTGATTTTGGTATGATGGAACATCTGACAGCATCAAAAGGATGTCTCACAGGCTCCCCTGCCTCGATCTGCTCGCTTCACTCACTGAATTATAATTTTCATGCTTGTTGGCTCATTGTACTGCTGAATTTCTTCCACCCTGTTTGTACCCTGTTTGTACGCTACTGGGGTCACAAAAACAAAAGTCAAGCACCAGGCTGTTGAACCACTATTCTCTACAACATTTTGATAAACTTCACTTGATGTACTATTACCACCACCAGAATAGGCGCCATTTATGCAAAGGGTCTATGGGAAGACAAATTAAAATATAAGCTTCCTGGAAAGATCCATATCAAATCTACCTGGAAATTTTGAATGGGAAATTAGAGGTTACTTTCAAGTTTTTAAAGGTGAGTATGAAGCTACACAGGACTTCCCAAGAGGGTCAGAGTCTAAGAGGCTGTCTCTGTAGGAATCAACCACTGATTTTACATTAAAACTCAATTTTTCTTATAACCTGGGATTTCCAAGCCTCTCCTAGTCAATCACTAAAATAAGTTTTACTTATTGTTTCAAATTAAGGGTCAATTACTGGTATACTTTCTATTGAGTATTTCAGCAGTTTCAAACAGGTGCCACATTTTTAAAACATGCTTTCAAACTAGAGCTATATTTGTGTTTGGTTCAAATTCCATTTAACCATTGAAAGAACAACATTGAACTGTACTTTGAAACGAACTGCTATCATGATACATCTTGAGTTGGAAAAAGAATGGGAAATTTTGCGCAAATATTTCTAGAGCGCCGTCAATATGTGCTGTTTTTCCAGTTTTGAAAGCCACACAACTTGAGTCGAGCGGACCAAACTTCAATCAATCCTAGAAAAATTCAATTAGAAATTCTAATCAAATAAACTAATTTTAGTGATTGACTACATGTAAGTTTAAACGTTTGAAAGTCCCAACTTATGAGAAACATCAAATTTTCAAAGTAAAGTCAGTGGTCAGTTTTTAACAGAGACAGCCTCTTAGCAACTCCAGATCCAGAGTCTGAAACAAAAAAGACTTTCTCTGGGAGCTGAGGAAATAAATAATCTCAAGAAAGAGTCAAGAGTCACCTGGAAAGTTGAGTAGACAAGACACACAACGATCCCCCTCTTTGGCTTTGAAGCTTTACTGACTCCTTTCCTCTCCAATATTTCCTTAGAAAAGAAGCATGTTTATTGGTATCACTAGCTTACAACACCCATTTCCCAACAGTTACAATTTTTACTGTACCGAAATGCACACTTTTGTACTGCTCTGATTTGTTGTAATATCAAGCGACATATCACCGCACTTCTTGCATTACACTAACTACTTTAAAATTATCATATGTTTTTGGTAACCTAGGACCATAGACTTTCTGAAAAGTCCTTCATCTCGTCTTACCCGCCGGATGAAGGACTTTTCCTACTTGATTGGTGTCAATTTTAGCGACCCAAAAACGGGTCGCTGCGCTTTAACCAATCAGAGGTCCCCTGGATATTCCTTGGGGACCAAATGGACAAACTATGCTCACGAAACGTGACTTGCGGTTAAATTCAATATGGGGTCGATTTTGAAACCCATTAAATTAAAAGAACCTTCAAAGGCCACGGGCACGGAATATCAAAACAGTGCAAGCATATCTGCCTGGAAGAGATGTGATGTGTTTATTTTTGCACCAAACGGAGCTGGGAAAAGTTCGACTTTTGAGCTAGCTAGAATCTTCCGAACTATGGGTTTCTTTTGTGTCTGCGCAATTTCGGCACAAAATGCTTGTCAAAAGTGAACCTTCGCCACTGGATGCCTCCTTTGCGGCGATCAAATTCAAACAAGCTTTGGTCAATTTCGTTTCAAATCTTACTTCGTATAACTTTAGTACAGAGTAAACAAATTTGCTCTTTCGATCGAGGCAGAAAAAACACACACGTTCGATTATTTTGGTCCATCGAAGTGGAACCTATTCTTTCCGCTATTTAATCAAGGACTTCCAAATGTTATCTGAGACACCCGTTGCAAGTCACGCCACTCCTCGTTCTTGGCGTGAAACGCAAATGAAAAGCCTTCAAGCGAGACAAGTCGACCTCTTGCGACTTGGTCGCTCGCTCGGCCGCTTCGCGACCAAATACAACTCTTCCTGTGGCAAGTCTACTAGGACCACAGCTAGTGATAAGTGAGCTGAGGCACTTTGTTGTTGTTTTCCTTTGTTTGTTTGTTGTTGTTATTCTTCCGTTCCTCAGTGATAAAGATCAGGAAATTGAATCAAATAACTAGACCACATGTACATATGCAGTATAAGAAAAAGTGGATGTAAAAGCTGGTTCTTCAAGCTAGACTCAAGCAGACACTATAGTATTGTGCAAAAGTGGCGAATTTCGAGGAAATTCCAGACTTTCTCAGTTTTCAAAGAAAGTCAGCTGGAAAAGATATTTTGCGTAAATTTCCCTGCATCCTTTTGCAATGTGTTGTGACATGTTGAGTGTTAGTGGATACTGTAGTCCTTTGGCCAGGTTCATGCAACAATGTTAAGTTCTTGAATGCCCACTAGTTTGATTTCCAATACCTAACATGTAGAACCACATTACAACAGGAGCGCCAAACATGCGCAACATGTTGTGCCCAATAATGTTGCAATGTATTGTATTCAAATGCTAGGATCATTTGGCCAGTACTTGGAAATGCAGGGCCAACAATGTTGTAATATGAAGCATCAAAATGTTGCGATCATTTGGCCAGGGCTTTAGGCCGTTTCTACATTTCACATTCCGACAATTGTTCGACGACTAAATCAAATTAAATTCATCTAGTGAATTATATTCGTGTAGTGAATTTAATTCTTCCAACACATCTCATCCCTGTGGGCAACATGAACTTGAAATTAAGATGGCCGACAAGGACGAAATCTTTCGAAAATTTCATCGTAAAACTCCAGAATGTATGGCTGACTTTGAGAAACCCTGTTTCAGCCTTGAATTAGAAATTTTCAAAAGCACCACAAATGATGGTGAACCAGCTCCAGCGGTGGAAACACCGAGTAGGAGCGAGATAAGTAACCACGATGGTAACCGTATAGCTGAACGCAAAGGCAGTAGTGACAGTCAAGAACTCAAAGATTTTATTTTGGCACAAAAGTCAAGCAATACAGTCAAGAAAACAAAGTCTGACATGAGAGCTCTGAAGCGGTTTTGTTCCACAATTGACGAAACAACCAGAAACTATAACTGCAAAGGAACTTGACAAACTACTTTCAAGATTTTTTAATAAAGATATCACAAAACAAAATGGCGAAGAGTACGAACCGAGTTCACTCACGTCATTTCAAATAATTATTTAAGCCACCAATGCCAGATGTCGGATGCACTCAGCAGACGAAACCAGCCGCAACGTCAAGCTGTACGCACATAAATTTGGATGATTCTGTCAAGGTTCCTTCTGCATCAAACATTAAGAATGCTGTGACCTCTGTCAGTTCTTTATATCTGCAAACTTCAAACGCACTTGAAGCCATCTTTGATGGTGCTAACATTTCATATGTATCAGACTGCACCTTTCAGATTATGACTGGGCCGGCAAGGCACATCATTGAAAGCAACAACAAAGATTTCAAAATATTTTCCATCCAATTTGCCGATGTTTGATCGCTAATTCCTCCTAGACCGCTAGAGCGACACCTGTTTTGCCATTTACCTGAGTTTTGGCATGAAACGAATTGCCATTTAAGACGTTAATTTTCAATTTGTTCAAAACGACAAAGCCTTAAAGTGGGCACTTTGTTAAACTTATCCCTTCCGTCGTTTAAAACCTTTCAGTCACAGAATCAAAGTTTTGACTCTTCAGGACCTTGCGAGAAATTACGTGTTGAATGAAAATGGGACGTTGGCTTTTCTGACAGTTTTGACAGCCCATGTCACGCTTGATAGACTTTGTACCAATTAAAAGTTCAATCAAAAGTATCTCAAACTGATGTCTGCATTGTAATGGCTTTAATACTTCAAAACTCACAACATGAAGAAATTACGCGTTACATTATTTTGTTTGTTCTTAAAGACAAAACTGAAAGCATAAAATTATTTCATCTGCCGTAAAATGTACACATGCTAAGCCCTCAGAATCGAGTCCTTTTTATCCTGTACATTTTCCGCATAATGTTACATGGAATTTGTTAAAACCTTCAAAGCTTTCTTCAGTCGTGTAATAAATCTCTAATTACCACCGTTTTCGTTGATTAGCAACTTTGGAAACCAAAAACACCCGAGGAAACGTTTCCAAAATTTCAGTCAGTCTTGCGTGTTATCGACAGATCGGATTGAAATCCAACCAATCACAGCCACTAGTGTGACCTTCAGACCTTCTTTGCGTCATGCTAGTGGGCTGTGATTGGTGGATTTCGATCCGATCTGTCAATAACATGTATGATTGACGGAAATTTTGGAAACGTTTCTGCGGGAGTTTTGTTTTGGAAAGTCGCGTATCAAGGAAAACGGTGGTAACCAAGCTTGCTCGGGACAGTAATGGGAGAATATCGGCCCTCGGTCTTTTTTGTATGGACCTCGCTGTGCTAGGTCTGTACTGTCAAGACCTCAGGCCGATATTCTCCCGGTACGGCCCTCGTGCTTGGTTAATAAGATATATGTATTGAATTAAATGTTTATGTTATGGTTTGAATTTATTTTTCGTTTAATATCTGTTAAACCAGTTTAAATTTTTCAAACTGGTTCCTATTTTTCAAACTGGGTTGAAATTTTAAACCAGTTTAATTTTCAATTTTGAGCAGAATGTGAGCATGTGTCTTAGTAATTTGGGTTAAGCACTCAAGTTAGTGATTAGGCCTAAGCACTTATTTAGTTTGGTTAGCTTTGATGTTAGGCTGGGAACTTTGCATATGACTTAGTAGTTTGGGTTGAGCTCTCAGGCTAGTGATTAGGCCTAACCATTTATTTGGAATTGGTTAGCTTCTTAGTAATTAAGACAAAGTTCATGTATGAATAAAATTTGTATGTATTTACTAGGTTATCTAAAAGATAGTAATGCTGCGGCACATTCTGTTGATAATGAGACTGCTTAGCGAGACTGCTTAGAAATGACATACTAAGTTCAAAATAAGATGTCACAATCAATCATCAAGATTTACCAGTAGTCATGCACCTCTTCGGAACCTTTAATTTTATTTGCTCCCGGAGTCATCCACCTCTATTGTTTTCAGGACTAGGTCCATTGTTTCGGTTGTTTATTCTATTGTTTTCTCGGCCAATCCTGTTAAACCTTACGAGATGTGTGTGGTGCCTCAGATTTACAAACTTTCACGAATTGCATTTCAAAAAAAGAAAAGCAAGACTTGTGAAGTCAGTCACGATCTTCTTCACATCAGTTTACAGGTAAATCAGAGCAAAATTTCTCACTGGAATCCATGTTCGTGGCGCAGTGCACTCTGGTTAAATGCAATGCATTCTGGTAAAAAGTGCAATGCATTCTGGTAAAAGGTGCAATGCATTCTGGTAAAAAGTGATGAATTCGAGAATTCGTACTCCCTTTTATATATTTATTTTAAATCCTGATTATGTTGCTGCTCGCTTGCTATGCTCGCTCTGCAGCAATGAATAAATTGAAATTTAAATGAGAGGCGCTTGGGGTGATAAACTGATAATTAAAACTTGTAAGTATGAGAGCTCTAGCATCCATTGCTTTCATGGTCAAGTGGTAATGACAGTAGGAAGCAGATCCAGCAGTTGGTGGTTCAAAACCCGGTGAGTATGAGATAAAAAGAAAAAAAAGTGAAATCTGCTGTTAATTAGTATTTACGCTTAATGGGGATTTGGGGGAAGGGGAAAAATTTAAACTGGTTTTAAAAAAATTAAACCAAAAAAAAACAAACCACAACACATACATTAATTTTTTTGCAATGTATTAAAAGTGTGCACAGCTTTACAGCTGATGTATGAGGCATGCAAAATCCTATAGCATCTCATTAGTGCAGTTTTTAGTGCAGGTTTTCTGTATCGACAAACATAAACATGAAAGTGAGGAATGATCATGGCAGTTAATTTTCCAATTTAAGCAATTGGAAAGAAGCCTGAAAAAATCAGGGCTTTAACGGGATTTGAACCCTGTGACCTCTGTGATACCAGTGTGATGCTCTACCAACTGAGCTAATAATGAAGCCACGCACTGCTTAAATTGGAAAATTAACTGCCATGATCATTCTTCACTTTCATCTACAACCGCAGTTCAAATATGAATTATTTCATATAATATACTTCACATCATTTCACTGCTCATGGGAGATATGAACTCAATAAACTGACCTTGCTCCCAATACGTGGCTTCATAGCTCAGTTGGTAGAGCATCGCACTGGTATCGCAGAGGTTCCGCATTTGAATCCCGTTAAAGCCCTGATTTTTTTCAGGCTTCTTCATTCCAATTGCTTAAATTGGAAAATTAACTTTGATGATCATTCTTCACTTTCATCTACAGCGGCAGTTCGAATGTGAATTATTTCATATATACTTCACATCAAACATAAACATGGTCTGGAGAAAGAATGTGTGGCCTTTCTGCATAAATTTCAGACAAAAAAAACATATTCCTGGCTGAAATATGAAGACAGTGTGTGTGTGTGATCTGAATTTTCCATTGCAGAAGAGGATGAAGACAATGTCAGTTGAGAAGCTGGAAAAAAGGCTTGGCTATTGCTTAAAATGTTCTGCTGATGTCACTACTGATACTTCTCTTGGAACAGAGAACATTACGAAATGCGCTCAAGAAAATCAGGAAACAACTATGCACAAGGAAGACAAGTCACAACCTTTTCCTCATCAAACAAACAAACACATGGATCCAAATTTATCTTGTGTAAGTTACAGGTTTTTTGTCAGTACATGGATCTGCCACAAAAAGAAAATTGCACAAACACAGGCAAACTGCCATTTAGTGCCTTGCAAAATTTTGTGTATAGGCCTGCAAATTATAATTAGTGCTCATGATTCTTCACTAACCTATCAAAATTTGAAGAAACATTGACTTTTGTTACAGCGAATAATCGCTAGACAGGACGCAAAATTTCATCTGAAGTTTTGAGCAAACTTTTGTCACAAAATCATGGGAACGAACGAAATTTGCACATTTCGCTCGCATTACTTTTGCACAATACTGTAGGAATCAGATTAATTACTACGTGCAAATAGTATGCAGTATAACGTAACATGTTTTTGTTACCTCTAACCTCTGACAAACATCTGACAGTTTAGCTCTTTCATCAGGTTGTTTAAGACACTCTATAGCAATGGCAGCAAATTCCTGGGTGTTCTTCTTGTCATCTCCACTCATAGGCCACACACCCTACAGTACATTATAATAAAAATAAACAATCCCAAATCTATTTATGAAGCCAATAGTAAGAAATACAGCCACTGGAATTAATATACTGGGACTGTCAGTTTGAAAAGAATGACATACATGTAGGAAGAGATTGTGAGGTTAATGGTTGACAGTCTAGATACTTGCATTTTAAATGTACCCCAGGCATTGAAGGGTTCCAAAGAAGAGCACTCAAAAGCTGTTCCACCTTTTACCCTAAAACAATTCAATGTCTATAGTTCCTATTCCAAATATGTAAAGTTGTGCTTAAGACACTCCTCACCTGTGGTGCCTTTTCCATTAACTTTTCTGGATCTGACAATACTCCTTCTTTCCTCAAAACACGACATAAAGGCACAGTCTTGTTTCTATCCACCCCCTGTGGCTTTTTTTCCATAGCTCTTCTCTGTGTAAGAAGTTGTAACAACACTGAAAATAGAAAGGTTTACTGGGGTATTAATATCTAATTCTAACTATCTTATTTTTAATCAATCATTATTTAATTATGTACATGTGATACATTGCCCATGTGGCAGCTCTGAGGATCTCTTTAATGTAAATCTTAAGTTTCCTTCACTAAAAACAAATCACAGACTTTCATGCATCAAGTTTAGACCTATAACCACCATCACAAGTTATGTGTTACAATGGAAGCTGTTTATAAAAAATATGGCAGCTTCAGTCCAAAACTATATCTAGCCAGATTTTCATTTGAAGTTTGGTTTTGAAGACCTGACTGATCATCACAGATCCAGAAAAATATTCAGGCTTGAACCTCTGTGATACTAGCACCTTGCTCTACCATATGAACTATCAAGCCACCTGGGAGCTGGTCACAATATATCCATAAAATTAATAGTGAAGATACACGTGAATATGTTGAAGATCATATCTTTGAACTGCGGAGAAAGATATGAAGACATGACCATTGCAGTTAAATAAATTAAATTATATATGAAGCCTGGAAAAAAATCAGGCTTGAAAGGGATTGAAATCCATGACTTCTGTGATACCAGTGCAGTACTCCACCAACTGAGCTATCAAGCCAACTGGGAGCTAGTCAAGTTGTGAGGTCATAATATTATTCCTGTAGATGGCGAAGATACAAGTAATTATATGAAAGATGTATAGCTTAATTGTGTAGTTCCAGAAAATATCCATACCCCCACCACAGAGGGAATTGGCTAAGTAAACGACAGACTTAAATCATGATCTCGGAACAAAAACACACCTTGGTTCTTTGAGGCATGCTCGTGACTCTTGGAGGGTCAAAGGCTTAATGATGCCAAATCTCCTACCAGGCAGGTGCAAATAATCCTCGTATAAGCTTCGAATATCGGTGGAAGTAATGAGCAACTCTGCTTAATTAATGGGTAAGCTCTGAATTCATGTTATCGAAGTAATCAATGCTTTGCGCGCCAAAAGCCTACGTCACAATTCGAGCTAAAAAAACATAGAGCCCAGATCCTTCCTAGTGATTAAAAACAAAGACATGAAGATAAATAGATATCTTGGTTTTTGAAAAAGTAGAGAAACAGAAAGAAAAAAAAAATTGGACCGACCTCAACCTCACATCGAGCAGGCGTCATGACAAAACAAACTCGATTCCGGCCCATTCAGTGCCTTAACCACTTGTGCTAAAGAAGCAGTAGTAAGAGATTCATGTATTATAGTGACTCCATGGTTTAGCGAAACAAAAGGCTTCTTTTGTTTTTCATTCAACAAAAGGTCCCCAGAGGATGCCCTTAGAAAAATGTGTTTTTTTGCATACGTAATATCTCAAAAAGGAAGCAAACTTCAGGGGAAAAACATGCAGAACATTGTTTGACCCACATAAACAAAACTACATGTGAAATTTGGAGCGTTGCTGACAAAGTTCACTTTTGAGTAAAAAAACCTAACGCCCTTTTTCCACCAAACCCTTCAATTACTTGGTAGAGTGCTGCTATTTTTAAGTATTGAACACCCACCAAAATATACTTCTAAGAGCAGACTGCAGAAAGACTATTTCTTACAACATAACTGAGTGGTGCCTACCTACTCCAAAGGAGAAAACATCGTTTACAGGCTTAAGATGTCTGTCTTGAAGGTATTCATCCATGTAACCATCTGTTCCACGAGGCTGGGAAATAGAGGCATAAGAGTACTCCACGGGTAACTCTTGAGCCATTCCAGGGTCTCCCAGCCGTGCGTTGAGGTCTTCATCAAGGAATATATTTCCTGGCTTTACATCCATATGTACAATTTCCTGTCTACAAAATATTTAAATTGAGAATCGATGTCAGTGTAAATTCAAAAATCTGCCACATGGGTAACAACAATTAAATTACATGCCAGGGCTCTTGTTAAGGACGTTCGCGCCCATTGCTACTGCGCATCTCTAGTGCGCACGCTATTCATTGGTCATGAGCGTGCCACGTCATTTTCAAGCGCGCGCACAGAGTCGAAACCTCAACAAAATATAGAGCTGATGACCTTTACGTTAACTTTGTGTGCGAATATTTTTGTTGGATGCTCGGTGACCCCCAATTTTTTTTCGGCAGATCACTTCCTTTTCTGATTCTTTCCATTATACTAAAAAACAAAAAAAATCTGTACGTGGGAAGTTTTAATTATTTCTCATATACTATTCAAATAGGGTCGAATTGGTACGTGGATACAGGTGTGCGTAACTTAAAAGTTGTATCTTTTAAGGCTAATTCTAGCTGATTTAATGACATATGTAGCAAAGATCTATCAAATAGGCCTATATATGCTGTGTTAAACACACATAACTTAGATATGATTCTTCAAATTAACTTTATGCCGATAGTAATGAATCTGGACAAAATCGTCTCGAATGACTGGAAATCCTAGAAATGCTATGATCTGTGATACGCCTTATCTTCAAAACGAGTTCGGTGACCCCCAATTTTTTTTACGTTTTTAATCTAAACTTATCATTTTCTACCTGCAGACAAAGTTTAAAAAAAATCTGTGCGTGGGAAGTTTTTGGGCGCGAACGTCCTTAAGCTAACCTGTTTGCTGTGTGTGTGGACAACTCCACACCCACGGCAAATTTGTTACTTTGTGGGGGAACAAGAAAAAAATAGAGCATACTCAGCCGTAACAGGTGTTATAGGTTATGGCCCTTAATGACAGCCCTGCATACAACATGTAAATTTTTAAAGAAGGCAAGCTTATTTAGAACAGATTTCTTCACATATAGTGGCACTTGAATAAATGGCCATCTAGAAAATTAACTATAGTGCATAATAAAACCCTATGTTCTGAAATCATTTTTTTTCTTTTTCACACAAATGGCTACATAAAGAGTTTGCCAGCACTCATACCATTAACTGCTGCTCGTATCTATAATTATGTAATACATATATATAATCCCTGGGCCTATACAGCTTTGTCAGGGGTCTTAGGTGGGCTTATACACAGATGGGCTTATAACAGAATAGTAAAACAGTTTTCACAAAAGTGATAGCTGTGCGGATGAAAATAGGTCTTTCAGTTTTAAATCAAAGTGCCACTAACACCCAAATTTTTCTTTGTCTTATGCAGTACCTTTACAATGTCAATCTTGCCACTAGAGATAGAGAAGAAATATACAGGCCATGAAAATCTCTAGGTTTTCACAGTTGTAGTAGCACGCCCGAGATCAAAGAAATCCATGATGGCTTCCCGGTTTTAGCTTTATACAGATCAGCCCACTTCTAGGGTCTTTTTTCTTATTTCTGATTGAGTTTCATCAAGATAGAGGTATTGAATGAAGAGGAATACTTCATCCTATACATCCTGTATTGCTACAGCCTCCAAAAATACATCTTCCTTGCATTCTGCAATGCTTTTGATGCACACTATCACATGTTTACAAATATTCTTTGAAGAAACATATACTGGTAATTTTGTTCTTCCCAAAATGATGTCAGAGGCCAACTCATCTTTTTCTCCACTATTCTGCAGTGTGAATATGGAAAAGGGCAATGCTATAAACCTTGAAACTCCTTACAAAATCAACAAAAGTAGCTACAACAACAATAACTTTTTGCAGTCACATGGTGATAAAGGTGAAGCCTTGGAGCCAAGGCTGGCTCATACACTGTAGCTGCTGGAGCTTATCCCGGTTTCTGTAGCATGAAGAGGCTGGAAGTATTTCTACTTCCCCTGGACTGGATGCCAGTCCATCGCAGGTCACTTTCCCGCAATTTTGTTAGGTTTCCCCAACAATTCGCTAGTACACATATATTCACCTGGGCGGAGAGAGGCACTATTAGAGTAAAGTGTCTTGCCCAAGAACACAACACAATGTCCCCAGCCAGGGCTCAAACCTGGACTGCTTGCTCTGGAGTCGAACGCACTAACCATGAGGCCACCCTGCCTCCCACAGTGGTGATATGGAAAAAATTGGGGAGGGGGGGAGGGGGGTAGTGGCACTTAAGAAACACACCAACACATCACAATAGAATTAATTCAAAATAATGAAAGCAAGGTGGGCTTATAGACAGCTAGGCTCGATTTCCAGCCGTTTTGTGAGCCCGCGTTCCTTGCCCCACACCACGGCTGGATCACTGGTCTACCCATTGTATTTCTTGACCAATCACAAAGAACCCTGCTCAAATCGAGCAGGCTTCTCTGTGATTGGTCAATTCTGTCACTTGTCTATCCAACATGGCGGGTATTAGTACGGATAAGTTTTCTTCTATAAAGTGCGTGTGTGTTAGAGCGCTTCCATATCGAGAAATTTAGAGAAACACATCAGGAAGCCATTGTCAATTTGTTAGAAGGGAAAGATGCCAACAGCCTCAGAAAAATTCGTAATTTTCAGTCCTTTCCGATCATATGCATCTTCGATGTTGCGTAGATGAGTCTGATTTACTAGTTGTTCTTTGGCTACCTCTCTGCTGAACTCGCTTATCCATGACCGAGCCAGGGTCCTTACTTCAATAGGTATACAAGCAGCTTTTATTGGAGATGAGCAAATGACGAAAGCGTTACACGCATAAAAGGAGCTGAGGGCGGTTTATTCATGTGTGCTAGGGACCATGGATGTAAACTTAATTATAACCGATGGCTATGTATCCATATTTACAAGTGCATCTTACAGGAAAACTTCAAAAGGCTTTGGCTGAGTTCCAGTAATGGGCGATTCCAGAAAATATCCATACCTATACCACGGACGGCTTTTAGGATTTCCGAAGGGGAGGGGGGGTTCTTTGAACTGGAATTCTGAAGGAATGGGGGGTATTTACAATTGGAAAATATCTGAAGGCATGGGGGGGGTTTCATGGGTGGGATTTCTAGAATAGAAAGAGTAGAGTGAGTTCCTTGAAAACACTATTGTTGTCGACTTTTGCAGTTCGTAAATAAACCACGAACGTATGATCGCGGAAGCAGAAGACAAGCATCGATTGATCAGACATGTAGAAGTGAACAGTAAAACGTGGGTTTCACATTTACCTTGATGAATTTCTTGTCAAGTGAATAAAGTCTGAAAATGTACCTTATTTACCGCGTGCAATTTCGATCTTGATACTCCCGTCTCCCGCCCGATAAACGGCAAAAAAACTCGCACCTGTCCCTCGCTTCCAAGGAACGCCTGTCAGATAATTTTACATTCGGACTGCCGGACGGCAATCGACCAAAAGATTTTAATAGTCTTTCGAGCTATTTTGCTTTGTGAACGTCAAAACAACACAAGAAAACAAAGCCAAATTAAGACTTTTCGTGCACACTACATGACATATGAAGGGTCCCAACGAGGAAAGATCGAAGGCTTGACGGTATTTTTAACCTTTTCAACCGCCGAAAGATTTTAACAGTCTTTTGAGCTATTTTGCTTTGTAAACGTCAGAACAACACAAGAAAACAAAGAGGATGAAAATTACTGTAAGTGGTGTTTTTTTATAGGCAAAATTAGACTTAAAAAAAAGGTTGCACAGCCTGGCCACACGCGGTAGGTTATTCTTGTCGCTGAAGAGTAAAGCTTGTCGCCTGGCGCCGCTAGATAACAGCCTTTGGGAGGCATAAATTCATGTTCGTTTGTTCATATAAACGTTGCCAAGTCGAAAATGTACTTCCCAAAAAACCCTGGAAATTCCGAAGGGTAGGGGGGGGTTCACGATTATGGAATTCTGAGGGCATGGGGGGGGTAACGCATTCTGGAATTTCCGAAGGCAAGGGGGGGTTAAAACATGGAAGCCGTCCGTGGTTGGGTATGGATATTTTCTGGAATTGCCCAATGAAGCCCATTGTATCCGACACTGGTAAGAATTAGAGTGGTTTGTTTGTAATATTTGTCGAAGTTGATTCCAAATTGATGTTAAGAAAACACTGAATACATGAAATGTGGGTTTTATCAAAGCAAGTTCTGACCGTCCGTCACAATGTTTCACACTTAAAGTAATTGTGTAATACCTTCTGCTGGTTGAAAATAAAGGGCCATTGATTTTAATGTTCATATTGTCTTTTGATATTGCAGAGATATATAAATGACAAATACATGTTAGAAATGTACAATTCAGGTTTGGACCTTAATTTCTTTAACAATACAATCAAACCTATCCTAGCTTTCAAGAATAAGTGAAATATATTCTCTTGAAAGAGGTCCCCTTTTATTTGTTGTGTGTAACACAACAGCAACTAAGAAAACCAAAGACAGAATATTAAGCCTTGGAGATGTAAGGGTTTGTCATTCTTCATCAGATTCCCAATAGAAAGAACATTGCAAATCAGTTCAAGTTGTCTGTGGTGATGCAAACCTCACCTTCTTTACCAATTATGAATTTGCTTTTTACTGTCAGGTAAAACAGGTTGTCTTAAATGATACAGGGAGATCCAAGGTATACATAATGGAATGTTTTTCAAGCCAGAATTGATAAACAAAGGGTGCATTCCTTTGGGGTGATCTGGATCTGGATCAGGATCAGTGATCCAAGATCTGTCTGGATCATGGTGTATCAAAGGAACCGATGAATCCATTCTGGTTATGGATTCATTGGTTTCTTCGAGGCACCATGATCCAGGCAGATCTTGGATCACTGATCCTTATTCAGATCAACCCAAAGAACAGAGCCTAAATCAGGAGAACATTCTTAGTCATTTAGCAAATCAGATGGCAACATAAGAAAATTGATGGTGACAATTGCATATGAAATGAGAGTTTATAGTCAAGCCGTTAAAGTTATAATCCACTATGGTCCTTCATAAAAACATTGAAGCATACCACTATAAGAATGGCCCGGAAGGAAGTAACACACCTGTAGGTCCCTGTGAACTGCAGATTTCATGTTGATGTATTGTTCTGACAATTAGGAATGTACACACCACATTATGCCATAAGGATGGTTTACTTTTGCATTTTGATGAAGATTTAAGGGATTTGGAAAAACCTTGCAAGCCTTAGAAATTTTGTAAATTATGTAAGGATGATTATAATAGTGATACATTTCAAAACAGACACCTGAAATCTCTGTATATGGCCGCGTTACTGTGCTTGAAACACTTGCATTTTTTCAGATGCGGACCACTGAGGAAACGGGCATCCCTCAATATTCTATTTTGCCCGGAAAACAAGGTCATTTTGGGCGATTTTTACTCGTAAATCTACTTGATTTTTGAAGGTTGATAATTTGTAACAGCAATTTTCCATAATTTCTAAAAAGAAGGGTTAAAACTGAAGCATATAAAGCTAGGATACGAGTTTTATTACGCCCGTGTATCCGCGCATGACACAATTTTGTTCACTTTGTTGTCGGATCACTAAAATCAGGATAGCAATTGGCAGCCTTAATCTGCATGTGGTATCTTTTTTGCCAAGAAAATAAAAAGTCATTACCTCCATTTTAAACTCGGGAGCTTCTTTCCTTTGGAAATTCTATAGGACAAGTGACATTCAGTCATGCTACACACGTCCCTGTACACATGGTGGTAGAACCGGCATGGTAAATTGGCAAACCTCTAGTCTGCTAGGGATGTCTTGAAACACAGGCAGGCTGATGAAGCAACGTTGGCTTTTGATTCCTGGTTTCAGTAGACAGTTCTTTTGGGCGCAGGATCGACGATTTCGACTAACTCAAATATTTTTTTGCTCAGTGATTCGTGACAATCGTTGTAAAGATACCCTCCTTAACAAGATGCTTGCTGACTACGGTTTCTGGTAGCTTTGAAATAAGTCCCTGTCTCTTTTTTCGCTTTTCCTTGGACTATCCAAAACATTCCCATATAGAACAGGTTTAATTTTTTGCGGAGCAACAAACTCCGCCATTTTTTCCTCCGCGCATGGTTATTTGCATAAAAACCGGATGTGACGTCACGGACAAGCGCTACGGACCAGTGATCCAGCCGTAGTTGGGAGGAGGACAAACAACCGGACTCCCAAAACGGCTGGAAATCGAGCCTAATAGACAGCAGGGGGAAGGATATTCTACACATTACTTATAAAATCACCTACAGTACAGTGAACAAAAAGATCATTCAAACAATAAATATATTTTCTGAAAAGAATAAGATAATTATATAGCCCAATGTGACTGGACACAATACATGTACTTTGTTACTTACTTTCCTTTTATTTTACAGTCAAACTAAGTGAAGCGTACCCCTCAAGATTGCATTAATGAACTGATTATTTGAAAGTTGGACCCGCTAGGCATTTCAAGAATGCAATAATGAATTGATTATTCGAATATTGAACTCGCTCGCTCGATCCAAGAATACGGCTAACAGGTTCTGTTTTCGAAAAATCAATTCAGTGTTGCGACTAGAAGGTTTGAAACCTACCGGTACTAGTCTTTTCTAGAATGCAATAGTGAAATGATTTTTCGAAAACGGAACCCGTTAGCCGTATTCTTGGATCAAAGGAGGGAGTTCAATATTCGAATAATCAATTCATTATTGCATTATTGAAACGACTAGCGGGATCAAGTTTCAAATAATCAGTTCATTAATGCAATCTTGAGGGGTACGCTTCACTTAGTTTGACGGTAAAGTGCTTTCAGCACAGCAAAGTAATGAATAAAATTAAGAGCAGAAGAAAAAACAGAGAGAGCTGTCAAATCATCATTGATAGTCATTGTTTACCTAACACAAAAATCTGAATGAATTTTGATCTGCATTCTGGACAAGTCAGAGAAACTTGACTACATGTACTTTAAAGATGATTTTCAGTCCGTACTGCGCAGTCTTGGCACCTTAATGTTTATAAACATAAAAATCCCTCACTCAAAAGAATGCAAATCGATGTCATTCATTATAAAAATTGTAACTACTTCATTGATTTTTACCACTGCAAAGTTGTTTCATCACATGAGAAAGAATGGAACACAGAGCTTCGCTTTACGTCCATGATGGCAGTTAACATGAAACTTAAATTTACTTCATGTAAGTAGTAGCAAAATGTTCAGTCTTATGATGGCATATTGCATGAAACAAAACAAAAAATGCAAACAAACCCCAGAGTGTGTGCAGTATGGATTGGAAGTTATCTTTAATTTTGTATGCCTGCTGATCAAGGTTATATTGATGCATGCATAAACGTTAATTGAAGGGTGGGGTGGAAAAAGGGCGTTAGGTTTTTTACTCAAAAAGGAACTTTGTCAGAAACGCTCAAATTTCGCATGCAGTTTTGTTTACGTGGGTCAAACAATCTTCTGCACGTTTTTCCCCTAAAGTTTGCTTCCTTTATGCGATATTACATATGCGAAGAAACACATTCTTTAACTCACCTAAACAAAACTAAATGTAAAATGTGGAGCGTTTCTGAGAAAGTTCACTTTTGAGAAAAAAACCTAACGCTTTTTTTTCCACCGAAGCCTTCAATTACACTACATCCTGACCACCAATATCTGCAGACATTGTACCAGGCAGAGCTCAATAATATAATTATAACAGTTACTGTGATCAAAATCCATCGTCAGACGCACCTGACATTTCTCTCATTTGTGACTTCTGTATGTAAATACAGCAGTGCCCTTGCAGTGTGAAGGGCAATCCTTACTCTAATCTCCCAAGGTAGCCTTTGCTGTCCCTTCAAATCACTGCGTAGTGCCTTATGCAAATCACTGTGCATTTTTGGATACATCAGACAACGAGGTTTTCTGAAAGGAGACATCATATTTTCTAAGTTAAGGTTATATTATCACTTGAACCTAAGTTCTTCTAGTTTTATGTTTTTCTATTTATTGTATAATTATAGTGTTTTCTCTGTTATTTAGTCCATATACAGACAAACCTTGTATTTGTAAAATGTCTTTAGATCTCCCTGCCTTGATTAGTTTATAAGCTATTTGTGGGGAGAAACTAATGTAAACAGCTGTTTCTTTATTTCTGGAGTGTTTTTTTTATTTCTGGAGTGAAGTTTATTACGTTTATTAATCGTAAGATGCACACATTTTACGATTAATAACCGTTTAATAATCTAAAATGAATTGACACGAGTACGTTAAATTGAATGTAGAACACTTTACTTTTCACCTACAGTACAAACATTCTGGTACATGTGCTAACCGAAGTATTTACAAACGTACCGTTATAAATAGTTGAATTGCAAATATTCTTTACGTTGAAAGCTAACAAGTCCCAAGCGAAAGAGATCAAACGCTTGCTAATCCAAAAGAGTTAACTTCGATGGACGATAACAACGCAGATTGGCCGAGAAGGAAATACCGTAGCACATATGATTTGTTGGACTTTGTTCTGGACCCAGAGGTTCTGCACTATTGTGAAAGTCGTTAATGTTTAAGTTGTGAACAGACTTCAATGCGAGCCAACTGTTAAATTTTGAAACAACAGCACGAACCATTTTTTTAACCCCGAATCTTCCTATGTTAAAATCCCTGCTTACCAGAATTTTCTTATCCCAGAAATCCCGAAAATGTGCATCCCATTCTAGTAACTCTACTAAAAATGCAACCCCATTATAGTCAATCCAGTCGTGAAAATGCGACCCCATACAGCGGCACATCCTCAGTAGCCTCTTATAAGGAAGTACCCCCCCCCCCCCGTCCTGAAGATCATCCGTGACATTATTGCTGTCAGTGTACGTCTCGTAGACAGCTAGATCTCTAAAACAATTTCAATAGATCGTCTACTAATTTTGCAGGCATTTCTGCACAAACGTGCTTCTTGTTACATAAAAATTCCAACTCTGCTCACGTCTTCGAAAATGAAAGTGAAACGCAAATAGATACCACAATGACGTTCACTGTGCTTATTGCAAGCAGAAAACAAAACGAAGAATTTCAGGAATTGAGAGTCCATTCCACTCCTGCTGGGATAAAATCACTGTTCAAAATAGGAGAGAGGGTTTCCT
>JAHPZR010039286.1:10000-21979 GCA_019787425.1 Platygyra sinensis | reverse complement strand
TCGAGAGTAAACATGCAAGCAAAACGAAAATACAGCTTAACTCTGGATAATTTCAGCCTTAGTAGCCAGCAGCTGGTCCTAAGTTACATTCTTTATCCTTGCAAATGCCTTGACGTGCATCTCCGAGGGATTTTGGCCCAATTTTGACCAAATAACCCTCCCCAGCTAACCGCAAGGTTATTTAATTCGCTAACTAGGCAAAACTCTCCTGAGGGGAGGTATGAAGAAAAGAGCTGAGAAATGGCCTGTAATTGGCTGACGATGACATCATCCACGGAGGTTTGGGATTTGTAACCAACAAAACGAAAAAAAAAAACCAAAGGCAGAGCAAGAAAACCGCCAGCCTACGGCTGCGCAGTTTAATTACCGTCTTTGCAGTCACGTGCTGACGTGACCACAGGTTTTTTGCATTCGTAACATTTCGAAAACTAAGCAAAAAGAAATCATACAGAACATTCTTTAACGCACCTAAACAAAACTACATGCGAAATTTGGAGCGTTTTCTGACAAAGTTCACTTTTGAGTAAAAAACCCAACGTCCTTTTTCCACCGAAGCCTTCAATTATGATTACATAGACTTGCCACAAGTCGACCTCATAAATTTCAGAGTGGAATATGTAAGCCCGCTAAGCGGCCGAGCGAGCGACGAAGTCGCGAGAGGTCGACTTGTCTCGCTTGAAGGGTTTTCATTTGCGTTTCGTGCCAAAAATGAGGAGTGGCATGACTTGCAACTGGTATCTCAGATTGCATTTGGAACTTCTTGAATTGCGGAAAGAATCGGTTCCCGCCGATCGACCAAAATAATCGGGTGTGTGTGCGCTTCTCCTGCGTCGATCGAAAGAGCAAATTTAAAAAAAAAGTGATTACGAAGAAAGATTTTACACGAAAATTGACGAAAGCTTGGCGAAGGGTCACTTTTGACAAACATTTTGTGCCGAAATTGCGCAGACAAAAATGAAACTGTAGTTCGTAAGATTCTAGCTAGCTCAAAAGTCGAACTTTTCCCAGCTCCGGTTAGCGCAGAAACAAACACATTTCTTACAGACAAATATGTTTCCACTGTTTTCTTCTGGGAGTCATGCAATATATGATATTCCGTGCGCGGGGCCTTTGAAGCTTCTTCAATTTAATGGGTTTAACCACAAGTCACGTTTCGTTGAGCGTAGTTTGACAATTCGGTCCCCAAGGGATATCTAGGGGACCTCTGATTGGTTAAAGCGCAGCGACCCGTTTTTGGGTCGCTAAAATTGGCGCCAATCAAGTGTGAAAAGTCCTTCGTCTGGCGGGTACTAAATAAACAAGACGAAGGACTTTTCAGAAAGTCTAATGATTACACTGTACCTTGAACTTTGAAATACACCAACTGCTGAAATTCCTGAAGTAAGAGTGGAAAGTCATCAATACTGATTCTTTCACTGATCCCAGAGGTTGATCTGAACACTATTTCATCACACAAGATTTCTTCATTGTAGAAAGCGAGAATAGTCTCCTTGGAGTGCACAGTTCGCATGCGTGGAGTTTGATGACGCCCACCAGCTTCTCTAGCAGCAATCTCCACATGGTTTGAGACAAAATCTTCTAAATTGGCAGCAGAAATGTAACCCAAAGACTTGGCTTTAGCCTTGAATCTCTTACAAGAGGAGCAGTTTGAGAACTGACACTTGGGTGCCCCACGTAGCCCGCAAACCATAAAATGTGTGAAAAAACTGCCTTTGCCCTTTGCATAGGACTCTTCATGACTTAAGGAAGAGGACCACTGGCGAATCGTGAACCTTACTAGTGGAGCCTTGGTGAACACATTTCCATCCAAAGTGTCAAAGCCAGTCTGGGGAAGTTCCTCTGACACATCTGAAACTGGCTCCACAGAATCTTCATGACTTACAGTCTTCTGAAGATTGTTGTATAGAGATTCTAAGGGGTGCTGCGTAGATTCCACTGGTGTAGGAGACTTGTGGACAAGAAAATTATCATCCTTAATATGCTCAGAGGCAATCGTACCATCTGCATAACAACAATCCAGAATAATCATGAATTCATTGACATTAAGTTCGAGGTCCTTGCTCAACTCGGCAGTTGTAAGAACATCATCCTCTGATGAACACCAACATAACAAGTTGCCATTCTGATCACTGTGACCAGAGAAATAAAAGTACAAAAACACATCTTTTTTTCCTTGCAACCTTTGTCTTAACTCCTGGAGTACTTGTCTGACCTGTTGTGCTTGTGACATTCCACATGATGGTGATGGCATAATACTAAACACATGATCATTCCTAGGATAAAAACATTAGTGATTAGAGCCTCTAGCATAGAGATGTCCATGTCATTAACAACATCCAAAATTATCTTTCAAGGACTTCAAAAACAATGAAAATGACAAATCTGGCTAATTATTTTATAACAGACTAATAGTAACTTACATGTAAGTTACCGTACTAAAAAAATTCACATGTTGATAATTAATTAACTGATCATTCAGCCATTAAAAGAGTATCTAATAAATTATTGTAAATAGCAATATTTAAAAAAATGAGGACATATTCAGCTCATTCGCATCCAGTGGCTATCATTCTAATTATGCACCACTCAGTGAAATTGGAGTAAGGAGGGAGGTAAACTGAAACAACAACAGAAACACTAAAAGCAGGTTCACAGGGAACCAACATACTTGAATTGGCAAAGATGGCAGCTGGCTGCCTCCAAATAAAATCACCAGGCTTAGGTTGTTACATGTTGACTGGGACATAACCATCAGCATTACTGCTGCCTGGTTAGCTAAGTTGGTAGAGCGCCAGTCTGCTGTGCGGGAGGTCGAGGGTTCGAGCCCCAACAACAACAACAACAACAATCTTTATTATTTACACCTTTTCAGACCGGACCAACACTCAGGGTCTTAAAATAACTGAGGAGAATGTGCTGTCTTTGTAATTATATCTGCAAATGGTTAGACATTCAAGTCCTCTCGGATATGGACCATAAACCGTAGGCTCGGTCTCCTGCATCTTCAGTGTTACATGGTTAGCTTGGGACGTTAAAGAACCCACACACTTATCAAAAAGAGTAGGGCACGTAGTGCCCAGTGTGGTGGTCTGTCTCTAGTTTCATCCTACATTTCATGCATGGGTCGGGTGGGTGAGTGAGATCAAATATGAACTCATAGTGGCATCCAGATGCGCCTTCACAAGCTGACGTTTGATCTCACTCAATAAGAATTGTAAACTGCTATGAGACGATATGTGATATGTGCGGTATATAAATACACATTCATTCATTCATTCATTCATTCGTTCATTCGTTCATTCGTTCATTCATTCATTCATTCATCACCCTTGATGAACAGTGACTGTGCTGTAACCCACATAACTTCACATATATCCACCATGCCAACAGTATCTCACAGCCACCACATTTTTAACATTTCAAAATAATGATCCAATCTAAACATACATATACTACTCTATCCATATTGAAAAAAAAGAAAAAAACTACACTTTTATAAAGTGTAGTTTTTTCTTTTTTCAATATATATTACGCTCTACTTTAATGTATTGAGCACTGTACTATGGAAAAATCAAAAGACAGATTTCCTATACTACTATATACAGTAAAATATCAAAAGTCTCTGATAAGGTCTACCTTAATCCAACAATGCGATTGTCTGTCAGAACACTTTTAAGGCCAAGTAAATCTCTTTTAAAGATTGCAGCAGACTTTGGCGAGAAAGGGTCATTCCCGCATACCAAAACAGCATACACATCAGATCCCCCTGCAATTGACAAAGACAAATCCTGTTTCAAATCCATGTACATAACGATAGCAATGGACAATACAGACATTCATGGCAATGAACAATAGATATTAAGTAGATATAAGTTCTTTGTATCATTGTTTCTTCACTTATGTCCAGGATTGAACACAGTTACAAATTTTGCAAATTTTACGATTTTTTGTTTTAGTTTCAAACTTACCAAATTTTGCGATTTTTCGTTAAACTCTACAAGATATACAAAAATCCATTGCCTCAATGATTTTTCGGTGCGTTGTGCCGAAATTTACAATTTTATGCTAATTGACCAGCAAGTACTGGCTTGTGGACTTTACAAAATTTACAAAATTTGCGATTTTTCACTACCTTCACAATTTTTCAATAAGTCATTTTGAAATTTGCGATTTTTTGCACTTCTTTGTAATGCAAATTCCACCTAATAGTGCTGACCTCCGGATTTTACAAAAATTTGTGACCGCCAAAGACGACAAGTAGGTATGTTTATGTTCTCTCTGGAACGATAAAGCGGGGTGAAAATATGCTATTACTGCATACATGTAACACACAAAACAAGATAACAAGCTGTATGTTTCTCTCATTCTAAGGCGTTTGTTGTTGACTGAGAATCGTATTAAAATCGGGTTAAGGGAAAGTGAATGGAATGATATGAAATTAACATAACCCAAGCAAAACATAACACGAGTTAAGGGTTTCTTGTTGCCTGAGTATTTATTACACCTTCTACTAAGCGCACGTGTCTATAGAAAGATAAAGCGGGAGGAGAATATTCCATTCCACTGAACGTGTAGCGAAGCACTCATTCAACAAGTAAGCTTCTTATTCTAAAATGCTATCAGCGATATTTTAGTGCACGCCTGTCTTTGGGATTAAAAAGCGCGCTAGGAAAATACTCCACCATTCTACAAACACGTGGAGTATTAAATTGTTGTAAAACTCCTCCAACCTTAAAGCCAGTGTTGGGAAAAGTCACGACCAATGTGAGATTAATGAAACACAAGAATGGACAACATACTGTCATGGTTCGTTCTCAAAGCGTTCGTTCTATGTAGAATAAAATGAGTATCGAAAGCATACATGTACTTTGGACAAGTACTTCCCAGCCTCGTACCGTACTCAAAGGGTGATATTCAGTTGGCTTGTATCAAGGGACTCAAGAATCGAACATTTGAAGCATACATCAGTATCAAGCGTCTTATTCGAAAGTGCTTTCCGTGATGTTTAATTTTAGCGTAAGCCAATTTTTGGCGGAAGAAAAATATTCCACCATTCTACAAACTCATCGCAACGTATAAAAACTGTCCTAAAACTACTCTAATTTAATGTTACAGCGAGCTTTGGGAAAGGTAAGAAAAGAGTAGTTCATTATATAACATAGACCCTTTTCATAAATGGCTGCCAATTATAAATTCTTCTGTTATTATTAAAATTAGCCTGACTAACCTCGTTTTTGAGTTGATAATTCAAAAGAACTTTTACGCCCAAACGAGTTTAGGGAGGCTAATTTAAATGCACTCAAAAGAATTTTAAATTGGCAGCCATTTATGAAAAGGGTCTATTAACCTACCGTTTTAAAGGACATTTCACAACTCTTACATGACGGAATGCCTGTTGATACAAAAAGGTCAGCAGTATGACCTTCGGACGCCATGTTACTTATTCCCTTAGTGTTTCCTTCCTTTTTCTTAATTTTGTGCATAATGATTGTGTATATCGGCATACCTATGAAGTGTTTGTGCTAGGGACCATCAGATTGCTTGTAAGTAATCGCTTTATTGATTTATTTCCACTTCGTTGCCTTTAATTTCAATTTCAATTTCCTTCCTGTTTACACCCGGCACCCTCCATATTTGCAGTTGCAGAATCATCATCATACCTATCTGTATGCTGCATTCTTTATTGGCAACCTTCATTAAAGGCTGTGGAAACTTCACTTCAGAGAAGTCTATATTAAGTGGCTACTCTGTTTTTTGTTTAATAGTAAATACTAAAGTTCGTGTTGGAAATGCTTTGCAAATTTGCAGAAAGCTTCCGTGGAATAACCTTTTTTGCACCTTGTAACCCACGAGAACTGAAAAACGCAACTTATTTCCACATACAAAAGCGTTCTCCGAACGTCCGTGCCCCTATTTAAGGACATTCCACTGTTGCAAACAGTCAATAATCATGAAATGTTCATACTTTTATTTTAATACTAACCTTGCTTGTCCCACTAGGGATAACCCGAATAATTTGAATGGAATTCTAGTTTGATGTGGGTTGAGGGTGAAATGTACTTCACTTTACTGTTTTGGTTCATCTTACATAAATTTACGTTTTAGGCCTATCAAAACATACATGTACATTGCGAATTGACCTACATGTAAATATTACAGTAAATGGGTTATTTTCATCAAGGACTTTCATATGACCCTTTGAATAATTTCCTTCGATTTCATTGATGGGCTAGTGAATTCTCATAAATATCGCAGTTTCCCAAAATTTCGTTGATTTTGTCTATGGTCTTGCGAATTTAGGCAAATTTTGCTTTTTTTGTAAATTTCGTAATTTTCGCAATTTTCGTAACTTTCGTGGGGCCTTCCCTTCAACCCCTGGAATAAATTTTGTTGCTTTTGTAAGTGGTATGGCAAATTATCATAAATTTTGCAGTTTTCGTAAATTTCGTGATTTTGTGACTTTCAATGGGCCTTCCCTGCAACCCTTTGAAAATATTTCGTTGATTTTGTAAGTGGTTTGGTGAATTATCGTAAATTTCGCAGTTTTTGTAAATTTCGTGACTTTCGATGGGCCCTCCCTGCAACCCTTTGAATATATTTCGTTGATTTTGTAAGTGACATTCCAAATTATCAAAAAGTTCGCAGTTTTTGTAACTTTCAATGGGCCTTCGCCCTTTGAATAAATTTTGCTGATTTTGTAAGTGGTATGGTGAATTATCATAAATTTTGCAGTTTTCGTAAATTTCGTAATTTTCGTAACTTTCAATGGGCCTTCCCTGCAACCCTTTAAATAAATTTTGCTGACTTTGTAAGTGGTATGGTGAATTATCATAAATTTCACAGTTTTTGTAAATTTTGTAATTTTTGTAACTTTCAATGGGCCTTCCCTGCAACCCTTTAAATAAATTTTGCTGATTTTGTAAGTGGTATGGTGAATTATCGTAAATTTCACAGTTTTCGTAAATTTTGTAATTTTCACAATTTTCATAACTTTCGATGGGCCTCCCTGCAACCCATTGAATATATTTCGTTGATTTTGTAAGTGACATTCCAAATTATTGTAAATTTCGCAGTTTTCGTAAATTTAGTAATTTTCGCAATTTCCGTAACTTTCAATGGGCCTTCACCCTTTGAATAAATTTTGCTGATTTTGTAAGTGGTATGGTGAATTATCATAAATTTTGCAGCGTAAATTTTGTAATTTTCGTGACTTTCGATGGGCCTTCCCTGCAACCCTTTGAATATATTTTGTTGATTTTGTAAGTGGTACTGCAAATTTTCGTAAATTTTGTAATTTTCGCAATTTTCGTAACTTTCGATGGGCCTCCCTGCAACCCTTTGAATGTATTTTATTGAATTTGTAAGTGGTATGGCGAATTTTTGTAAATTTCGTAATTTTCGCAATTCTTGTAACTTTGGACAGGGCTTCCCTGCAACCTCTTGAATTTTTTGTTGATTTTGTAAGTGGTATGGCGAATTTTCATAAATTTAGCAGTTTTTGTAAATTTCGTAATTTTCGCAATTCTTGTAACTTTGGACAGGGCTTCCCTGCAACCTCTTGAATAAATTTTGTTGATTTTGTAAGTGGTATGGCGAATTTTTGTAAATTTCGCAGTTTTCGTAATTTTCGCAATTCTTGTAACTTTGGACGAGCTTCCCTGCAACCTCTTGAATAAATTACATAGACTTTGTCAATGGTCTTGCGAATTATCGTAAATTTTGCAGTTTTCGTAGCTGCGTTCATTCCTGGACATTACTCTCAAGTGCCTGTCAACTTAAAATGGACAGGTACAGTACACTGCACAAAATAGGATACAAGTAGAATATACTGTAATAGTATCATCTAACAAGTGGACTTCACTGTAATGCAAATCCTGCATTTTTATTTTTCGAGTAGCGAAATTGGCCGGTTTTTCTTTCTTTTTATTCCCAAATAAATAGTTCTTCAACTTGCATTGGCTAACTTTGTTATTGCCCTTTCTGTCCAACTAGTTAGATGATACTAAAACAATTAGACCCTTTGCCCTCAAGGGCCACAGGTCGATAGCCCATTCAGCTTTGCCCCATGGGCTGTTGACTCATAGCCCTTGAGCGCTATGGGTCTAATAAATTTTTTAAATAGCTGCTGAATAATAGCCGTTAAAATAAGCTCTGAGCTAGAACCACCGCATTACATGGTAGAATCCAAATTCCACCGACTGAGAGACTCTGGTTTGTGAGATTAACTACCATTTGTTATTCCAGGCCAAGACTCCATGTCATCACTGAACATGCTCTGGTCACCAAAGATTCAGAACTGGTGTTTATACTGCATTGATGTTTACCAAATATGTACCTATAGGAGGCTCTGCTGGCCCATGAGATGGACATTCCAGAGGGTTGCGTCGCGCTTGCGATAAACATGTCACACAAAAATAGTTGCAGTTCTGAGTAATGTCACTATCACAGCCATGGGACTTCACTTCCAAGTACTTTGCTAAAATATATCAAGTAAAAGAACACCAATTAGATCTAAGTTTGAATTGTCCTCTACATATGACATGTCATATAAACATACATAGTTATGCAATGCTTTCGAGTCATATGCAATGGAATATCCCATGAGTCACTTGTATTTTCTTGGTATACACATAAGCTTTGCGTGTGTGTATACCAAGGAAATACAAGTGACAAGTGGGATATGCCATGGTATACTGGAGCAAGATGGGAAGGTTGGATGCAATATCATCAACAGATACAATGGTTTTCCTGTATTTTGATTGGCTTATTTTCTATAGCTTGGGCACCAACTGAAACTTGGATCAAAAGGTCAAGACAAGACAAGACAACTTTAGGTTCAGATTCAAGCTGCTGCAAGGGTCAAACACTTAGACTGACAGAGCCTCTTACCACTCCACAAAAAAGGGCTGGTTACAAGAAACATTGGTAACCACCTGCTACCACTCTAACTAAGGGAACAGGGGTGTCAAAATACTTGCAATGGTTGTGGCCAGGCTTCTGGTGAAAGGTGGGAAAAAATTTGGCGAGTAAAGTGAGTGGAGCAGGGGAGCCTGTAGACATTCTTGTTGACATGCTAATCTTCCCTCGGTGATTAGCCTTATACAAATCAGAAAGTAATTAAAACTGTCAAAACTGATGTTTTTTTAAATGCCCAGTAGATGCAGAAACAACTAAAAAATTAAACTCCTCCTGAATCCTTTCAGTACAATGGCAAAAACATCATGCTTCTGGGCCACAGTTTCCAGCCATAGTGGTTTTGGTCAAGTTGCAAACCAGAGACATGAATGAAACGTTGTCAAGAATTTCTCAAAGCTGGCCTGAATTCCATGTTTGTAAACTGTGCATTGCATATACACATGTAGATGCCAACATTTACTTGTCAATAAACGATATGCAAAATGGAGGGTAGTGCCAACTGACAGCAAACCAGACAATAAGCAAGCAAGTGAGGGCAAAATTTAAATAAAGAGGGTAACCATGTCAACCTCCCACCAGTCACCTCCCTCTGGCACCTGTCACACTGAATTCTTAGTGGAAAATAAGGATACTTACCTGGACACACGGGCCCACCATGAAACAAGAGACAGGTGGGAGGGGGCAAACCAATTTAAGCAAAGCGACAAAGCAAGGCAAAGCAAAACCATAAGGGCAAAACTGCACAGCAATGGCACAACTATGAATGCTCTCTCTGAAATATTTAAAGCTGTCAACAATCAGTGAATTAACCAGTCAGCACTTAACACCTGATTTTGGTATGATGGAACATCTGACAGCATCAAAAGGATGTCTCACAGGCTCCCCTGCCTCGATCTGCTCGCTTCACTCACTGAATTATAATTTTCATGCTTGTTGGCTCATTGTACTGCTGAATTTCTTCCACCCTGTTTGTACCCTGTTTGTACGCTACTGGGGTCACAAAAACAAAAGTCAAGCACCAGGCTGTTGAACCACTATTCTCTACAACATTTTGATAAACTTCACTATTTGAAATGGAATGGATTGAAATGCAAATTTAATTAACTGAGTTTCAATTAATTAAACTTCATTTATGACTTGAAATGGAATGGATTGAAATGCAAATTTAATTAACTGAGTTTCAATTAATTAAACTTCATTTATGTGAAGGCTTCGGTGGAAAAAGGGCGTTAGGTTTTTTACTGAAAAGTGAACTTTGTCGAAAACGCTCCAAATTTCGCATGCAGTTTTGTTTCCGTGTGTCAAACAATGTTCTGCATGTTTTTTCCCGAAGTTTGCTTCCTTTTTGAGATATTACGTATGCAAAAAAACACATTTTTCCAAGGGCATCCTCTGGGGACCTTTTGTTGAATGGAAAACAAAAGAAACCTTTTGTTTCGCTAAGCGATCAACTCACTATAATACCTTAAGCTCTTACTACTGCTTCGTTAGCACAAGCGGATGAGGCGCTGAACGGGCCAGATTCGAATTTGTTTTGCTGTGACACCGGTTCGACACGAGGTCGCTCAATTTTTTTTTTTTCGCTCTGTTCCTTTTCTTTTTTCAAAAATGAAGATATCTATTTTTAAAAAAATGCGTATAGAGCGGGAATCTGGAGAGATTTTTTTATACCGCTTATTGTGACGTGAGACAACACGTGAATTTCGATCGAGCGTCAAAGCAAAGAGAAGTCATGCATGATGCAGTACAGCTCTTTCGACTAATATCTTAAGCATTGTTTTTAAGTACCTTGTAGCCTGCCTGGTGGTTGATAGGCATCATAAAGCCTTGATAACCCGTAAGTCACCAGCATGTTTTAAAGAAGCAAAACGTGTTCTGTAACTTCCAACGCAACTGATATCAGCGGCAAGTCAGTTACCAGCGTTCGAAGTCAGGTCGATCCAGGCAGCAAAGTCCAAGAGCAGTTCTTGCCCAAGAATAAAACCCTGTCGTGAGTTGTGGCCCATTTGCCAAGCGTTGCTAGCTTCAAAGTTTGGAAAATGAGAACTGCTTTTAGACTTATAAAATTTTTCTTGCATCATCCTCCATGTTTACCCGCGCACGAGGTGTAACAGAACCTTCCCGGCATGCATTTCGATCACGTTCGGCAAGACAAGACAAGCCAAGACAAGACAAGACAAGACTCCGTAAATCACAATAATATTTAACTAATTACAGAGCGTGTTTTTTTCCTTTTTTATTCCAACATAATAATGGTCAACAAGAAGCGATCGATTGATTCAAAACATAGATCTGTGATCCAGGTTGCGTTGATTTTACTTCAAATCGGCATGATTTGTAGTGTTTTAAACTTCTGGGATCAGGGGCCATGCAGATGTAAGTAGAGAGACCTGTACGTTACACAGAAGGGTTAATCTGTTAATCTGTCAGCCCTACATTTTTAAGCTTATACGTTGCAGGCAGTTAAAATGAAATAGAGATAGTTGCTGTGACGCTTTAAAGTGAAATCAACATTTTAACCTATTTAGGCGCGAAATCGACGTTTTCGAGTTTACGTGCTGGGTGAAATAAACAGCTTGCTGGATTTGAAGTGAAATCAACATCCTTGCCGTCATGCCTTAACGCGAAATCGCGTAAAGTGAACTGGCTGTAATTTGAGTGAAATTAACGTCTTTGCGGTCGCGTGATAACGTGAAATCACAATTTTAACGGTTTTAAAAACCTGAAATCAACATTTTTTAAGGTTACATCTTGATTGTTCTCCTTGGCCTAACACTGCACTAACCCTAACGCGTCCTGACCTTAACTCTAACGTTATCCGAAGCGCTAACCCTAACAATGAAGCGCTAGCGCTAACCCTCGGCAATAACCCTCACCCTTCAACGCTAACCCTAGTTTCAAGCGGTAACACTAAACGTTAACTCTAAGCCTAACCTTGTTCCGTAACCCTAGTTTCAAGCGGTAACCCTATTTCAAGCGGTAACCCTAGTTTCAAGCGGTAGCCCTAAGCGTTAACTCTAAGCCTAACCTTGTTCCGTAACCCTAGTTTCAAGCGGTAACCCT
>JAHPZR010039286.1:0-5000 GCA_019787425.1 Platygyra sinensis | reverse complement strand
TTTGTACCAATTAAAAGTTCAATCAAAAGTATCTCAAACTGTTGCCTGCATTGTAATGGCTTATACTTCAAAACTCACATGAAGAAATTACGCGTTACATTATTTTGTTTGTTCTTAAAGACAAAACTGAAAGCATAAAATTATTTCATCTGCCATAAAATGTACACATGCTAAGCCCTCAGAATCGGGTCCTTTTTATCCTGTACATTTTCCGCATAATGTTACATGGAATTTGTTAAAAACCTTCAAAGCTTTCTTCAGTCGTGTAATAAATCTCTAATTACCACCGTTTTTGTTGATTAGCGACTTTGGAAACCAAAACACCCGAGGAAACGTTTCCAACATTTCAGTCAGTCTTGCGTGTTATCGACAGATCGGATCGAAATCCACCAATCACAGCCACTAGTGTGACCTTCAGACCTTCTTTGCGTTATGCTAGTGGGCTGTGATTGGTGGATTTCGATCCGATCTGTCGATAACATGTATGATTGACGGAAATTTTGGAAACGTTTCTGCGGGAGTTTTGTTTTGGAAAGTCACGTATCAAGGAAAACGGTGGTAACCAAGCTTGCTCGGGACAGTAATGGGAGAATATCGGCCCTCGGTCTTTTTTGTATGGACCTTGCTGTGCTAGGTCTGTACTGTCAAGACCTCAGGCCGATATTCTCCCGGTACGGCCCTCGTGCTTGGTTAATAAGATATATGTATTGAATTAAATGTTTATGTTATGGTTTGAATTTATTTTTGGTTTAATATCTGTTAAACCAGTTTAAATTTTTCAAACTGGTTTCTATTTTTCAAACTGGGTTGAAATTTTTAAACCAGTTTAATTTTCAATTTTGAGCAGAATGTGAGCATGTGTCTTAGTAATTTGGGTTAAGCACTCAAGTTAGTGATTAGGCCTAAGCACTTATTTAGTTTGGTTAGCTTTGATGTTAGGCTGGGAACTTTGCATATGACTTAGTAGTTTGGGTTGAACTCTCAGGCTAGTGATTAGGCCTAACCATTTATTTGGAATTGGTTAGCTTCTTAGTAATTAAGACAAAGTTCATGTATGAATAAATTAAAATTTGTATGTATTTACTAGGGTATCTAAAAGATAGTAATGCTGCGGCACATTCTGTTGATAATGAGACTGCTTAGCGAGATGGGGGATTTGGGGGAAGGGGAAAAATTTAAACTGGTTTAAAAAAAATTAAACCAAAAAAAAAAACAAACCACAACACATACATTAATTTTTTTGCAATGTATTAAAAGTGTGCACAGCTTTACAGCTGACGTATGAGGCATGCAAAATCCTATAGCATCTCATTAGTGCAGTTTTTAGTGCAGGTTTTCTGTATCGACAAACATAAACATGAAAGTGAGGAATGATCATGGCAGTTAATTTTCCAATTTAAGCAATTGGAAAGAAGCCTGAAAAAATCAGGGCTTTAACGGGATTCGAACCCTGTGACCTCTGTGATACCAGTGTGATGCTCTACCAACTGAGCTATGAAGCCACGCACTGCTTAAATTGGAAAATTAACTGCCATGATCATTCTTCACTTTCATCTACAACCGCAGTTCAAATATGAATTATTTCATATAATATACTTCACATCATTTCACTGCTCACGGGAGATATGAACTCAATAAATTGACCTCGCTCCCAATACGTGGCTTCATAGCTCAGTTGGTAGAGCATCACACTGGTATCGCAGAGGTTCCGCATTTGAATCCCGTTAAAGCCCTGATTTTTTCAGGCTTCTTCATTCCAATTGCTTAAATTGGAAAATTAACTTTGATGATCATTCTTCACTTTCATCTACAGCGGCAGTTCGAATGTGAACTATTTCATATATACTTCACATCAAACATAAACATGGTCTGGAGAAAGAATTTGTGGTCTTTCTGCATAAATTTCAAACAAAAAAAAAAACATATTCCTGGCTGAAATATGAAGACTGTGTGTGTGTGTGATCTGAATTTTCCATAGCAGAAGAGGATGAAGACACTGTCAGTTGAGAAGCTGGAAAAAAGGCTTGGCTATTGCTTAAAATGTTCTGCTGATGTCACTACTGACACTTGTCTTGGAACAGAGAACATTACGAAATGCGCTCAAGAAAATCAGGAAACAACTATGCACAAGGAAGACAAGTCACAACCTTTTCCTCATCAAACAAACAAACACATGGATCCAAATTTATCTTGTGTACAGCTGTAAGTTACAGGTTTTTTGTCAGTACATGGATCTGCCACAAAAAGAAAATTGCACAAACACAGGCAAACTGCCATTTAGTGCCTTGCAAAATTTTGTGTATAGGCCTGCAAATTATAATTAGTGCTCATGATTCTTCACTAACCTATCAAAATTTGAAGAAACATTGACTTTTGTTACAGCGAATAATCGCTAGACAGGACGCAAAATTTCATCTGAAGTTTTGAGCAAACTTTTGTCACAAAATCATGGGAACAAAGAACAAAATTTGCAAATTTCGCTCGCATTACTTTTGCACAATACTATAGGAATCAGATTAATTACTACGTGCAAATAGTATGCAGTATAATGTAACAAGTTTTTGTTACCTCTAACCTCTGACAAACATCTGACAGTTTAGCTCTTTCATCAGGTTGTTTAAGACACTCTATAGCAATGGCAGCAAATTCCTGGGTGTTCTTCTTGTCATCTCCACTCATAGGCCACACACCCTACAGTACATTATAATAAAAATAAACAATCCCAAATCTATTTATGAAGCCAATAGTAAGAAATACAGCCACTGGAATTAATATACTGGGACTGTCAGTTTGAAAAGAATGACATACATGTAGGAAGAGATTGTGAGGTTAATGGTTGACAGTCTAGATACTTGCATTGTAAATGTACCCCAGTCATTGAAGGGTTCCAAAGAAGAGCACTCAAAAGCTGTTCCACCTTTTACCCTAAAACAATTCGATGTCTATAGTTCCTATTCCAAATATGTAAGGTTGTGCTTAAGACACTCCTCACCTGTGGTGCCTTTTCCATTAACTTTTCTGGATCTGACAATACTCCTTCTTTCCTCAAAACACGACATAAAGGCACAGTCTTGTTTCTATCCACCCCCTGTGGCTTTTTTTCCATAGCTCTTCTCTGTGTAAGAAGTTGTAACAACACTGAAAATAGAAAGGTTTACTGGGGTATTAATATCTTATTCTAACTATCTTATTTTTAATTAATCATTAGTTAATTACGTACATGTGATACATTGCCCATGTGGCAGCTCTGAGGATCTCTTTAATGTAAATCTTAAGTTTCCTTCACTAAAAACAAATCACAGACTTTCATGCATCAAGTTTAGACCTATACCCACCATCACAAGTTATGTGTTACAATGGAAGCTGTTTATAAAAAATATGGCAGCTTCAGTCCAAAACTATATCTAGCCAGATTTTCATTTGAAGTTTGGTTTTGAAGACCTGACTGATCATCACAGATCCAGAAAAATATTCAGGCTTGAACCTCTGTGATACTAGCACCTTGCTCTACCAACTGAGCTATCAAGCCACCTGGGAGCTGGTCACAATATATCCATAAAATTAATAGTGAAGATACACGTGAATATGTTGAAGATCATATATTTGAACTGCGGAGAAAGATATGAAGACATGACCATTGCAGTTAAATAAAATAAATTATATATGAAGCCTGGAGAAAAATCAGGCTTGAAAGGGATTGAAATCCATGACTTCTGTGATACCAGTGCAGTACTCCACCAACTGAGCTATCAAGCCAACTGGGAGCTAGTCAAGTTGTGAGGTCATAATATTATTCCTGTAGATGGCGAAGATACAAGTAATTATATGAAAGATGTATAGCTTAATTGTGTAGTTCCAGAAAATATCCATACCCCCACCACGGAGGGAATTGGCTAAGTAAACGACAGACTTAAATCATGATCTCGGAACAAAAACACACCTTGGTTCTTTGAGGCATGCTCGTGACTCTTGGAGGGTCAAAGGCTTAATGATGCCAAATCTCCTACCAGGCAGGTGCAAATAATCCTCGTATAAGCTTCGAATATCGGTGGAAGTAATGAGCAACTCTGCTTAATTAATGGGTAAGCTCTGAATTCATGTTATCAAGTAATCAATGCTTTGCGCGCCAAAAGCCTACGTCACAATTCGAGCTAAAAAAACATAAAGCCCAGATCCTTCCTAGTGATTAAAAACAAAGACATGAAGATAAATAGATATCTTGGTTTTTGAAAAAGTAGAGAAACAGAAAGAAAAAAAAATTGGACCGACCTCGACCTCACATCGAGCAGGCGTCATGACAAAACAAACTCGATTCCGGCCCGTTCAGTGCCTTAACCACTTGTGCTAAAGAAGCAGTAGTAAGAGATTCATGTATTATAGTGACTCCATGGTTTAGCGAAACAAAAGGCTTCTTTTGTTTTTCATTCAACAAAAGGTCCCCAGAGGATGCCCTTAGAAAAAATTAATGTGTTTTTTTGCATACGTAATATCTCAAAAAGGAAGCAAACTTCAGGGGAAAAACATGCAGAACATTGTTTGACCCACATAAACAAAACTACATGTGAAATTTGGAGCGTTTCTGACAAAGTTCACTTTTGAGTAAAAAAACCTAACGCCCTTTTTCCACCAAACCCTTCACTTACTTGGTAGAGTTCTGCTATTTTTAGGTATTGAACACCCACCAAAATATACTTCTAAGAGCAGACTGCAGAAACACTATTTCTTACAACATAACTGAGTGGTGCCTACCTACTCCAAAGGAGAAAACATCGTTTACAGGCTTAAGATGTCTGTCTTGAAGGTATTCATCCATGTAACCATCTGTTCCACGAGGCTGGGAAATAGAGGCATAAGAGTACTCCATGGGTAACTCTTGAGCCATTCCAGGGTCTCCCAGCCGTGCGTTGAGGTCTTCATCAAGGAATATATTTCCTGGCTTTACATCCATATGTACAATTTCCTGTCTACAAAATATTTAAATTGAGAATCGATGTCAGTGT
>JAHPZR010039285.1:0-7500 GCA_019787425.1 Platygyra sinensis | reverse complement strand
AGAAAAATGAAAACTATTAAAGAAAAACTGCAACTCAGGCTTTTATGCAGGATTTAGATGAACTTAAACATGTTTTTTAATTTGTCCAGAATTTGAAGTAAAAAAAACATCAGTAAGCAGCTTTTACAAGGAAAACAATTTTAAACCGTGTTTAACTAAACAGCTTTTAAACATGTTGAAGCTTTGGTGTGAATGGGGCATTAGATAAATCTTCCAATCAATGGAATGGTATCAACAACCTGTTCTCTTCCATAATTAAATTTAACTTTGTACTGAACTGTCAAACATTGACTGTGAATCCTTTCAGCTGGAATGAAAGACATTTCAAAATGACTTTCAAAATCAGTACACCATACTTCAAGGGGGTCCAGAAACCAGTTCCTTTCAGGATGGGCCTTGAACCAATCAACCTCAGCAAGCACAAAGGTAAGTTTCTGCCTTTTGCCTCGGTCTTGCTTAACAACCACATCATGGGCAAGGAATCTGCAAACTCTTCCTGGTCTACACTCTCCATTAAACCATTTGGCTAAAACACCATAATTCCTTGAACATCTGTATATTGCACCACTGATTTGAACTCTTGAAAAACTGTCACAAAGTCTTTGAGTAGATACTACCTCACAGTTTGGAAGCAAAGTTTTATACATTTCGGTAAGTTTGGAATGATCATCTTCATTTAAAGCAATCCTCTTGACCAGTGGCAAAGGGACAATTGTTTCACTCTGTTCTTCATTCAGCATTTCTCCAAGAGTGCCAGTTTGAGTAGCAGTAACAGAAAGTAAACACTGGAATTGTTTATGTTCATCGGGGAAGTTCATCAACTGTGTCTTTCTGAAATGGCTTACACCTCTGGATGTTGTAGCTTGAAGGCTCAGTTTATTCCTTTGGGCATTGCTTTCAGTAGCATCCGAAAGCGTCTCTAGTAACTTCCGTTTTATTCGGTTTGAAGAAGGTGAGATATTTTGGAAGGAGACCTCAAAGAGACTTCAAAAGACTGGAACAATGCTACAATTAAGGAACCGTGGGCGAACTGACTTGTGAACGTATCCTTTTGTTCGCGATGTGTGAATGATTATGAAGTAATCCGAAGTAATCATCGAAGACATTTTATAGATTTGGCTTCTTCGCAATGTATTTTCAAATTTTGTAAGCTTAAGCTTGTGTATTTTTGAATACAGGTCATATCGAGAGCTTTAAAAAGAGATCTTGAACGAGTTGTTTTGGTCACGGAACGCCAAAATTAGATTTTTTCGTAGAGCAGCCGCCATAGTTAATTTATTCGTAAACACGTTCCGATGCGTGGTGAATGTCCAGATCACGTAATGGATTTGAACTTTTCCTTTGACCACAACTTTTTAATCAGACGCTTTCGAGGAGCTGTAAGGAGAGATTTAATGATGATTCTTTTATTTTGAAGCTGACTGAGTGCTCGATTCAAAGCCGCCAGCAAGTTTTATTCACAGCAGTGTCATGTTTCATGTTATCTGTTCCTCCCAGAATATGTATTTGATGACTTTTTTCTTTCTTTGCTCAATAAAGAAAGTTCAATTAAAATTCCTTGATTTGTATTTTTTTAATATAAACTCAGCGAGTTTTATCATTTTCCTTCTTGTAGCCACGTTCCCGCGCGTAAGTGGAAATTCCAACAGCGGCGGCGTGTAACTTGTCATTAGTTTTTGTATTTTTTTATATTTTTCCCAAAAAACTCAGCGCGTCTTATAATTTTACTCCATGCAGCCACGTTTAGCCCCGCTCGTAAGTGGAAATTTCGACAATCGTGGCGTGTAACTTGTTAAGTTTTTTATTTTACGATAAACAATCAAGGCTTTTTTTATCGTGTATATATTTGTTTTCGGTTTCGATTCGAGTGAGTGCACTTCAGTCAAAAAGATTTTACGCAGGGAATGTTAAAGCAAAGGCAACGCGAAACGAAATCAGGTAAGAAAAGATCAGCAAATAAAAATGTTTCACACCAAAGTTGCATTAATTGCGACACGCAACAAGTTTTGTAACTGCTGCTTTGTACTAAGGTAAATATACTCCGCGGTCATAAATTCAATTTGCGTGCGCTCCTGTGTTTTGGAAAAAGAAACCCTCTCGATCGAAATGTTGACTTGGAAAGGCGATTATGTAGAATTTTCAACCTTTACTCTTTACGGCCTTCAAAAAATTGTTCACTCGAACGAAGGAAAAATTGGCCTGACAATAAAACTTTATCAAAGTTGCTGGCATTGTATGGAAGAAATATGTTTACTTCAAACAAACTGTTCATACCATTTCTAATCCACTCTTTAGGTCGGCTGGCTTTGGCAAGTTATCCGGAAGTGGTTCAAGATAGCAGGTTGCCTTACTTTCCACGCGACGGATGCCAATATTCTAAAACGGATAAATAAATCAATCCCTTGAGGTTTATCTGAAGAAGGCTGGTGTTTACCAGCCGAAATATTGTAACAACGCCTATGTTCACGTTGTCTTGACCAACCTTTTTAGTATATTTTCTATTTTTATCTCAATGTTTTCTCTCAAAAATGGACGTGGCAAAGGTCATAAGGTTAATCATTAATATCTCAGGAAATATTTACAGGAGAATAATCTACTATATCTCTTTTAAAAGAGCATAAAAAAATACTTTCTAGAAAAAAAAAAGCTTTCCTTCATGGAAGCTAGTAGGAAAAAATGTCACAAAATATATTTCAACTCTCCTGGTAAAATTTGATGTTGAGATAAATGATTTTCCTTCATTCATTAGCCTGCGTAGCAAGTGTTCCTGTGCGTTTTTAGGGAAAGGAAAACCCAGAAATCCATCGAGATCGGCAAGCGAACGAGTTTCGGCCGCTACCATTTACACCTTAGTGCAGATTGTCATTTTGCCATATTCCACAATTGTACCATTCTTATTCACAAAATCAGTCAAACCCATGGTGTCATACTGATATAACTAGCCATTAGAGCTTGGCTAAAAATAAACTGTTCACAGGTTAACGTAATCAGCAAGTGAATTATTGGGATTTACCTGCACGAGTCCACTAACAATGAACGAGAAATTTCAATACCGAGTTCATTGTTAGTGAACGAGTGCAGGTAAATCCGGATTAATTCACAAGCAATGAGTGCGTTAAAATTTTTATTATTCAATTGAATACACTGCAAACAAAAATTGTCAGACTTTGAGTTAGCCAAAGCCATGGTGTAATGACAGCGGTGTGTTGAATTTACAACATGGCTATTACAGTACGATAATGACGTCAAGGAGGTTGTTTCGTCACGACCCAACGTCACGTGATACAAGTCAACCAATCAGAAAATCGGAACTCGTGCAGTGTATGAAATTTGAATAATAAAACTCATTACTTCATGCCAATCAAGAGAAAATGATCATTTTCTCTTGTGCCAATCTAATACTACAGTTACTTCTGTTTCTAAGAGTGGATTCAATGACTTGAGTTGGAGTCGACAGTAACTGAACACCATATGTGAACACCATATCTGAACACCATGGGGAGCAGGGATGGCCATATCTGAACACCATAACTGAACACCATGGGGAGCAGGGACGGCGCAGTGGTGAGAGCACTCGCCTGCCACCGCTGTGGCCCGGGTTCAATTCCTGGACCCGACGTCACATGTGGGTTGAGTTTGTTGTTGATTCTGGTCCCTTCTAAATTCTAATTCGATCTGGAAACAGTGGATGAAGAGCCACTTCGTGGAAATGCCACTGCAAATTCCGTTTATTATAATAATAATAATAATAATAATAATAATAATAATAATAATAATAATAGTAATAATAATAATAATTATTATTATTATTATTATTATTACATATTAATTATTATTGTGTTGTTTTCACGAATTCATGTGCACTACGGGTTTTCACAATTTGTTATTGCATGGCAAAGAAAATAAAGGTAACGAGATGCATATTGACCGTAAGCTGCTCAGTTATACATGACCTCAGTTATCACTATCTCATAGAGGTACATTCCAGAACTATAACATCAAAACGATCTACAGATTTACACAATGTTAGCCCCAAATAGTGTCTCAGAGAATCATTTTTCACAAAATTTTCCCAGTGGGAGGGGGGCGATCCCACTTCCATACTCTCCCTGACAGATGCGCACTGTGCATCATAACCAGCTACTCGTAATAATTGTCGCTCCCCTTTAGTGTTAAGAAAAGATTGTTTTACAATTATCGACTCTGGCTCTATAAGCTTCCAATTGAAAATCAAGGAAGCCATACACATCCTTTGGAAGCAGCCGTCTTTAAATTCCCAGGTCAAACATCTCAATTTATCACCTTTCATACTCATTAGTCTCCTTTCTTACCTTAAATAGTTTTACTTTTTTTTGGTTCGTGCCTTCATCCTCAATTATTCTTGTTAATATCTCACTTTGTGATACAATTTACTGCATTTCTCACTGAACAACTGACGATGGATGATGTCTCATACGAAAAAAGGAATTGTCCTTATTAAGAAATGAACTTCAAAAACATCGTGTGGTTCATCAAAGGAATAATAATAATAATAACTTAATTTAAGTGTTAGACACTATAAAAACTATGCACAGTTCTTCACAAAATTAACTTTAAAAAAGCAGGTGAAAACACAATTATTACAGACTTACCCTTTTAAAGTCGTACAAATAGTCAGCGGCGTCTGTCACTTCGTTGTGAGCTGGAACATGAAAGTATTCCACATCTTTTTCCTCGTCAATTTGAATTGTTTCCTCAAACGTAGCTCTTCTCTCGTTTATGTGAAGGCGATACTCCTTCACTTTTCGATGCCCTTTTATATCCACCTTTACAACATGTAAGATTAAAAGAAGTGGTTAAATTAAGGTATCCTGTTTCCACTAAATTGAATCAGTTGACATCATTTTGAAGAAAAAAGGCGCTCTTTATAAAAAGCTTAAATGGTCATCAAGTGGGTCGATCAAGGAAGGCTATACATTGCTTTATTTATTTTCTACGGTGCCGTAATCCCCTGGATATCCCTCAGACTGGAATGGATTTAACCGAGTTCTTGTATTCACACTGAAGATAATAAAGAAGAGGTGGATGATAGTTATATTTAATTTATCGGGTTTATTAATTTAAGCGTATCCTCAAGCCAAATACGAATGTCAACCAGTCTTTGCAAAAAAAGTAGGCCACTAAACTTGTTGGCTATTTAAGAGATACATGCGTACATAAAACAGTTGTTTACTATTTAGGCATTAGTGAAAAATATTCAACAACTACTTACCACTGCCGGTTGCATCTGACTGATGCATGCAAACATGATGAAACATGCTGAGAAGACAGACCGAAATCCCTAAAAAAGAGTCAACGCAAATTGGCGAGTGGCAAAATTATAACATATAATTGTAACTTCACAAATCCGTCTGACTTAGAATAAACTTTCCGACGGTATAGCTGTTTTGAGTCGAGTGCCACAAAGAAAACAATGAAACGGCGTTCTCAGTTCAGCAACTGTCATAACAAAAGAGATGGTAACGATTGTAAAATCTGCTTGACTGATCCATTCAATCATGACCAGCTATGGCATTCACAATTACCACTTGGGTATCTCAGTTTAACCTTGAGACGAAAACACCTGCTAAATTGCATTCATATTTACATTTCAGCTGCCCTGCTTGCTGTACGCTTCCCCAGAACGTCCCTCTCTATGGGTTTACTAGCGCAACAAACCACGCGGAATGTTGGGAGGACACAAGAAAAGCTTGTAAATCACAAGCCGTCAGGCCAGTGATTTACAAGCTTTTTGAGTGTTTTCCCAACATCCAAGTGGTTTATTGCGCCGGTAAACCCATAGAAAGAGCGGTCTATCGCTTTTATGACATAACTATAGAAAACGTCTGTCGATGAGAGGAAAATTTATTGCACTTTCGTGATCAAGTTGCTTATTCTCATCAAACTCATGAGATGACGCAACAAACCAGTCACAGCGACTGAAAGAGTGAAAGCATAGACGAAGCGACGCAAAAATTTTGTAAGAAAGGAAAGGAAATGGTTATCGGTGAAAGCCAAGAAGACTAAATGCATCTGCAGGGATTCGTAGGTAGAATCGGTCATCACGAAAGTAAAGGACTGAACGAAAAATGTGCAAGTAGTCCAAACTTCATGTGCTTAGCGAAGTGATTCAACGGCAGTGTTTAACAACAACTTTCCAAAGTTTTGCGAACGGAATAAAAGTTAGTTACAGAAACGCTGCTTCCAAAATTTGTTCAGAATATATTTACTTATGCTGAAGGCTATGAAGTCCGTATTTCTCTGTATTTTGCTAAGTGAAAACCCAGCTTACGGAAACCAAATTCATTTATCGTGTTATAAACTCAAAATGTCTGATAGAAAGAATTCTTTTCCCTGCCTTTTTGACAACGCAAATTTATCCGCAGTCAAGCCCAGCTGACTTTGTCCTCCACAGACCGTGGAAAGCACCGAAAAAGGGTTTAAAACTTCCTAAGTTTAATCTCAAACGTAGCTACAACATCTTTAATTGCCTTGTACATACATACGCTAATATGGTTGGAGAAAAAAAATAACATTTTTGTTTGTACTTAGTAAGGCCTGCAGCTGAAATAATCCTAAGATTTTCTAGCCAGTTCTCCAGATTTTAAAGTTGTAAATAATTGCGATAGGAACTATTTTCAAAGAAGCAGTTTTAAGTGTATAATGTAATAAGAACGAAAGAGTATATGATTAAGTTGCATTTAATTATGCTGTTCTGACAGTAAATAATCAGTGTATCGGTTGTTTTCAGAACTGGCATATGTTTAGTTCTTTAAGATTTAAGGGAGCTTTGTCCCAGATAATACACGCAGCATATCCAATTGTTTGTTTTCCCGTACTACCAAAAGGTCTGGATAGTAGCAGACATAACGATATTTTCAGAAACAACACGACACTTTTTAAAAACATGTTTCGAGAGAAACTTCTGTCATCTTCAGTTTAAATCAGTACAAAGTACAGAGTTGAATATATAGTGTGAACCAAAATGCTAATTAACTGTAAGAAAAAAAGAAACCATGGCAATGTAAATTATTACAGGGAAAGTTTTAAATTAACATGATAAAGTTGATGATTAAGTGTAGGTTTTTCTCATTGAATATGAATGGCTTCTTAATCTTGAGTTGGAAGGTGGTGGAAGCGTGATCTAGGAAGCTAAAACAGTCTTTAGAGCATAAAGTGTGGCAATGTTCAGAATTTTGTAAATGTTTAAAAATGTGCGAGGTCCTATCACTGAAAATGTGCTCACGAACGCGCGTGGAAAAATGTCGGGTGGTTTCGCCGACATAGCAGGCACTACAGCCCACACAAAAAAACTTATATACCACACCCGCACAGAGCCCACGAGGGATAGGATCCTTCACACTGAACAAGTTATCGATTTTAAATGATGAGAAAACTAGCTTAATATCAATGTTATTAAAATACGTTTAGCAAAGTGGCGAACCTTTTTCTGCGTGATAATAGAGAAAGGACCAATATACA
>JAHPZR010039282.1:0-13267 GCA_019787425.1 Platygyra sinensis | reverse complement strand
CGGAGTATATTTCTGGGCGTACATGCACACTCTTTCGGAATAATTTATTTTGAATAAGTCATTAAGCTGATATGTTATATAGTAAAAGAAGAGGTCAGCTTAAAGTAAAGTAATATAATACCAGCGTCAGTAAATGTCAGTCAAGATCTTTTAGCAACCGTTGTTTGTAGTTCTTCAATGCTTTCGCTTCTACGCATGCAGCAAAAAATCTTTTGATGGCAGCTCTGAACTGCTTGTTTATCCCACAGTAAATAACTGGATTGGAGCACGAGTTGAGATGTCGGAGGAACAGTATGACGTAGTTCACAACCTGCACGGTGTCCCCTCGGCAAGTGGGACAGTATGTGTAAACAAGAAAGAAGACGAACAACGGACACCAGCAAACAAAGTGAGTTCCCATTATGATGGTTAATGTTTTCGCTCCTTTGAGTTCGCGCTTTCTTCTGCGTCTCGATTGGCTTGATCCTTCAGAGTATCCTTGCATAGAGAGTGAGTCCATTCTGCGAGCGTGAGCGCGAGCAACAAGAAATATGTTCCAGTAAGATATTGCCATAACGCCGACTGGAGCAACAAAACTTGTTACCGTGATAAACGTAACGTACTCGCGTCCAAAGAATAAGCACGGTTCGTTATCGGAGTCTTTCAGCAGGGACAAAAAGGCCGCGCATGAGACAATGATGGAATATATCCAGATGAATGCCGTACAAAATATGGCTTTACGCTCAGTAACTATTGAGTGGTAAAGAAGCGAGTATTTGACCGCCACGTACCGCTCTAGGCTGATAAACGCAAGACACAAAAGGGATACTGTGCCACATGTGATGTCCAACACGATCTGACAACGACATAAGGCGATATTGTCAGTTTTTAACTGGGCTGCTGCGACTAAAAGCGGTATCAGAACAGCGGCAATCACGATGTCGGCCACTGCGAGATTGATCACAAAATAGTGCCTTGCCAACCGAAGCTGTCTGTACAGGCAGAACACGATGCATACGAGAGAATTGGTGCCAATCGACAACACCGCGATCAAAATAAGCGATATCTCGGAAGCTAAAGCTGCCTTATTAGAGTCGACTTGGTTCGGACGCTCTGTTGGAAGGCACAGGTCAAGAAATGACTTCCAGCAACCATGGTCGAAATCAGGTTTTGTGATATTGCTGTCTATATCGTGTCGCATGCAATCGTTGTGAGCCTTCTGGCAGGTGATTCTTGAGTCGCCGTCCATGGCCTATCGTAGAATCCCAAAAAATCGGCAAGAAATCTTCTAACGTTTCGCAATATTAAGAGCAAGTTACCTTCAGGCGAATAATCAAGCAGGCAATTTTCTAACGAGTGTGTGAAGCTTACTGGCTTTTAGCGGGGCTTTAAACCCAGTTATCACATGGCAGATCTATCAAAATAATTAATGGAAGACTAACTTTGTTTGACAAGCTGAATGTTTCCGAGAGAAAAAGCTTTCGCAAGACAAGTACTCTTTCGCTAAGTTGTCAATTGATGAGCCTGATGGTCCGGTCACTCTGGGACTGCAAAATAAAAGTAATATAGAAAGGATACGGTAAACTGCCATTAACAAGCTCCATCCCCCTTTGTTTTAATAAAAAAACCTTCCGGGTGAAGGCCCATTTTTATATGTAGGAAATGATTTTCCCGGTATATTAAAACCCTTCCTTCCCAACTTAACGACGCTAACCAAGAGATCATAAACTTGTCAAAAGGTTATGATAGCCACAATTGAAATAACCGCCATGCATTGAATAAGTAGAGTACAAAAGCACAAGAAGATTTAATTGTTTTAGTCCCAGTTTCCCAAGTGGCCACAGATTGTGAGGATAAATGAAATACATTTGTTGTGGTACTAGAATGCATTTCCTGATCTTGAAAATTTCATTTCCATCGGTGTGCGTTACAGGTGTTTATGAAAAAGCGTCATGGGCTGACGCTACCGTGACTCTAAGTCGTGACCCTTGAGCGAATGAACGCAATTATAGTTTCCTTAACAACCCAAGCACAGTGGAGAACAGGTGGACGGCATGTAAAAAATGTCCTCCTTTAAAAAAGGGAAGTAGAGTTTAGCGCAACAATTTCATTAAAACCTGTGTGTTTGCACTCAGGTTTAAGTGTCCGAATATGATAATATCAGATGAGAAAATGTAGGTTGGAAATTGAAAAATTTACAGACGTTTGTATGACGGGGGGGTGAAGGGGGTTTAAAATGCATACCCCCAGGAGAAGGCAGAGCATTTAGACACGTTATAACAAAAATCGAGCCCGATTAAACAATGGCCACATATTGAACATTCGGTTTGTAATTTTGAGGTGAAATTCGACAAAGAATGTGTTTTCTCGTAGCAAGAACCATCATCTAGAACAAAAAAGTACGCGAAATTAAAAAAAGCGTCAAATGCTCCTCCTTTAAAATTAGTTTCTTTCTTCCCGATGATATAGGCTTTACTACTTACGAAGTTAAAGCGAATGCTAATTTATCCAGCTCTTTTTCGCCGGCGAGAGTGCGAAAATCAATTTTGTCAAATTATTCGAAAATCCGGCCGTGTTTTGTTAAATAAACCCCCAAAACGTTTAAAAACTCGTTAATTTCTCGTTACAAAATGAAATCGTTTATGAGCGTGGCCGCAATTTTTGCATTTTACTCGATTTTTCTGTGCATTTGCGCTTATAACTTCTACGGCGACTATTTAATTTAGTAAATGTAGTAGTCAGCAGCTGTTTAGTAAATGTAGTAGTCAACAGCTGTGGGTTTCAATTTTGCCGGAGATCGTCACAGTTTTGACTTACGTAAGTTTCCTTAGCCTTGGCTTTCTTAATTCATTGTCTAGCCCGGGAGGGTGAGCATAAAAGTTTCAATGCCTTTAATTTGATTGGTAAAAGTGCATGATGCTACCACGCAACCACATTTCGACCGGTGTGTTATTCAAAATTTGAATTTTCCTGTTTTTGATGAAACTGAGAACTGTCAGTTTCACATTTTCAGGTTTTTAGTGAAAAAAAAAATACTTTGTTGAGTACATCCACTTCCATTAATAACTGTACCAGTTCAGTTTCAGAGAAAGAAAAGAGATTAAAGTCTATGTAGCTATGTAGCTCTGTCTATGTAGCTAATACTTTACTCTGGCGTGTTGCTTGCTTTTTGACTACTAACGATCACTATTTTTTAACGGTTTTTAATCTTTCGTCAAAATATATAAACAGTAATGATATCGCCATATTTTCTTGTTTTTAATTCCATGAAAATTAACTTGGCGCTTTGCCGGATGTTTCGATCTTTTTAGACAACCTTAGCTTTGCTACAGTACTGACTTTTGAGGTAGTTCTCCTGCTCTTCAATGATAGAATAGATAACCGTTTAGCTGGAGAAAAAGACGACTTTTGCAGTAGGACTGCCCAAACGGTAGTTTATTATTTGACAAACAAACAGTTTGACTATCGACTCCAGCCGCTAAAAAGGATTTCTCCCTAAATTTATTTGCTCGATTTGTTTTTTTCTCTGAAGCTAGATTATTCTTTTTTCACGACGAAGGCTTTTTTTCTTTTATGTCTGGTGAACAATCATTACTCAATGCAAACTAACCGTGGCTTAAAGTTTAACTTAAAGTTCATCGCACTAGGAAACACCTTTCAGCTTAGAAGATAAGCAGAAGGCTGAATATTTTTTTAGAACGGATTGCACTAGCTCGTACGGCTGATTTTCTTTTTTTCGTCTTGCACGAATAACGTCTTGTGTCTTTTCAACGGATTGCGACAAGCATTTTGAAAAGTTGGCGATTGCTTTAGAACGGATAGCTCCGGCGATCCTTTCGAACGGATGCCGGACAATAGTTTTTTTGAACAGATAGCTCGAGCCATTCGAAGGGATGACCATATTTTCTAAAATGTACACGATGTAGCTGGAGCCGTTCGAACAGCCTATCTCATCCCGTTTGAGTGGCTGCTGAACGGCTTACAAACGGGTAGCCGTTAGCAACGTTTGCGAATATGAGGTCACAATTTTTTGCCTCTCGGTGCTTGTCTAGTCATGAACTATTTCTCTCGCTTTTTATCCTGGTACTATACCGAGAAAACTTTCGGATCTCTAGTACTGTTCTGTTCTGTTCAAAGCACATTTGGCTCTTAAAAGCTTGGATGCTGAACTGATATATCAATATGAAACAGGATGCTCGATTATGACTACACCATCTTTCTTCGTCTTAAAATAGCTTTTGATTTGCAGCATTTGCCCAAGTTTTAGTTACATAATAATAAGAGGCTTTCTTGTTTAAAAAGCGCTTACCTTGAGATTGAAGAAGAAAACCCTCTGACTTTAGAAGGTTATAAATTCACCACCGAGTGTTTAGCAGGTGTATGGTATCAGTCAACAGAAGTGAATGTCGGCGTTGTTGACGATTCAGTTGAAAATATGACGTTTCTAATGGTACCAAGTTTTTAATTGTGGCTATTTGATTGGTCGAGGAACATGAGGTTGCCATGGCACCCGCCTTTCGACCGATGTGCTTTTTGAACTTCGAATTGCTCCTGTTTATAGTGGAAAAACTGACGGCTCCATATTTTCAAGTTTTTAATGAAATAATATTTAAGTTTTAGTAACCCCTACAATCAAATAACTTTATTGCTTCAAAAGACCGGTGGTTGAAAGAAAAGCCCGGTATGAACAGGCTTTGTAGAGCGTATTCACTCACGTGTCCAGCAGCCATGCAAATTTACTGGAACAAAAGAAAGTGTTTATATAAGAAAACAGCTGAACTCCCACAGGATTGGTTTGGGACACCAACATGGCTGCTGTTTTATTGGTTTGCGACACCAATATGGCTGCCATACTTCGTCATCACCGGTGCATACGCTCTATACCTTACTCTTGCGTGTTGTTTGCTCTTTTATTGTCAAAATTCACTATTATTGAGAAATGAGAAGTCCTGACATTCCCACCTCTGTTTCTTTTACACCTGTGCAAACATCCAAACTGAATTAATTGTGACATCGAATTAGCTTTAATTTTCACGGAAATATCACGAAATTTACATTCGATATAGAAACTTGTTCGGAAAATTTTCCATTACGGAGTTAAGTGGCAGAAATGAGCTTGGTCTTTATATGATAATCACTAAAATTTATGATGTTTTATAAGGAACAAATGTTTTGCAGGGAACGATTAATGGGAAGGACGAATGCATTGTCCTTGCTCCTCGTTCGTCTTGGGGTCTTTAAACAGCGATCTTGCTGAATTTCAAAGTGTAAAGCGACCCGTCCCTTAATAGATAACCTACTACTCTATAACTTTACGAAAACTCTAGATCTACAGTTTTATATGACGTTAAATTAAAATATACCCCACTTTGTAACTGATTACCTGCCTACCTCAGAGTGCTGGGAGAGTGCTTGGTTCGGCAGGACTAATACTTTGTAGCACATTTAACTCGCAGAACACGGAGTTTACTTCCTCCTCACGGCCTCCTCGTTGTAGGAGACATATTGTTAGCACGAGTCATAACTTTAAGGTTTATTTTCTCTTCTCTATGTTGAATCTGCGCGATTTGATCTTATTTGGGGCCTGACAGACGACAAAGGATCGGATAACCAAACTGGTGACTGGTCACCGGCCTTCCAATTTCATGTTTCTGGAAAGATCCATAGATCTGCCTAAATCTATTTTTCCATGTGAAATTGCTAAACAAAGTTTGTTTCAAAACTTAAGAGTGTGTCTCTGTAAGAGCGGTCCGGTCGATTTTGCTTGAGTCACAGATTTAGCTCATCTCTTATGTGTTGTAAGACATTCATGTACCTATACCAAAACCACAATCCGTTTGATCGGATCTCTTTATTTGTCTGAGTTTTACGGAAATTAAATTTCACTCGAGCGAAGACCTGTCGTGACACTTTTCAAGACTTAAATCTGGGACAACTTAACTTTGGAGGACAATTTACAAAAAAACTACGAGACTCAGCAAAAAACAAATACCACAGCCATGTATATTAACTCTATCTTATTCATTGAGGCGACTTCCGTGAACATCACTCTTCAATCAAGCAAATGACACCATATCGGTTTGCTAAAGTCACACATGCGAAAACCAATCAAATTAAAGGCTAACTTTTGAAAAAGCGAGGCGTTCTCAACTGATCCAACTAACATAGCTAGGAAGAAGGTGCCATAGAAAAGGTAACTACAGAAAAAAAAAAAAAACTTTGCGGCCCGACTTTGACTAAAACTTTATAACTCCGTGAACTTACCTAATTTTCGGCAATCTCCAAGTTTGGCCGCCATTTTGGGGGGACTTGTCAACAGGAAGCGTAACAGATATAAATCGAGCAGGCAGATCTAAAACCGTCAGAAATACATACGAAAGCATGCAAATGAACTTTACTTCCAATTCAAGCAGCAAATTTTGAAATTGTTCGTCAAACTTACCATTCCTACATCCCCATGCGAACATTTCTTCCAACGATTCAATCTGACAACGAGTGTTCGAATTCCGCTCGTCGATTCCAGCGTAAGAATTAACCTGTGCCACCTAAACCTCGACTCGAATGTGAAGTACGAATCAAATAACAGAACTACTTTATCATCGGGGCAATATCACGCTTGTATTTTGATTTCTGATGGACAAGAACGGTGTGACCAGGAAGTGATATCTACATCGTAAACGTGACCGCTGACCAACCGCTGAGTGAAAAACAGTACGGCGCAGCCGGGGTGGCAAGGCGAGGGGTATGGGGTAGGGGTGGTTGCAGGGAGATTATTAGAAGATTTTTGGGAACGTTCGAACATATACGTTGAAGTATCATAATTAGCTTTAGGAGTCTGTGTCTTAATACCAAGGCAGGCTTTGTCTTGCAGAGAACTTTTGTTTTGCTTAGTGTTTTTTTTCTTTCAAATACATTTCGTTCTATGAAGGTCTGGCATCAATTCATAGATTTAAAAATAAATCTTTACCATGTAAACAAATGTGTTTTAAAATCGAGATAACCATCAAACGTGACCGCAGACCAGTCGCTGAGTGAAAATAGTACGGCGCGGGATGGAGTGGGTGGGGGCTTATCGTAAGATATTGGAATGCATGCTAGAGAAGGGTACAAATAAATAAAGTTGTTGTTGTTGTTGTTGTTGTTAGGAATCTCATACTAAACAGTGAAGGCACGTTTCGTCGTACACTATACAGACAACTTTTATTTTATTCTCATAACTTTTTCCTTCAAATTATAACTGGTATCAGGAGCCCATTAAATATTTTCAACTGGGGTCCCCATATGACTTTAATTTTTTGCTTTTCATCAGTGGTATAAAATAGGGTGTATTTTCTTCCAGAAACTTTTATTTATGCCCCATTGCACGGAATGAACACTATACTTACAATTTTTCCGTTACCAAGAATGTATGCAAATCATCATTGCTTTATACAAAGCTGACTGTAAAACATGATTTTCCGTAACCGAAAACCAATGTCATCTACGCATGGTGTTATCAAAACTAGCAATGTACAATATTTAGCGTTTTCCACTTATAAGCCAAACATGCAATTTTCAAGTGAACTACGCTAGTTTTAGCTCATTCCTTGATTCCATATGACCTTTTATCACTAAACTCAGTCCCTATTCTTTTCATCTGCAATTATCCTGTACATTTTTACTTCATAGGACAAGGACAAAGAGTTTTAAAAGTAAAGAGATTCTTTTTGGTGCACCACGTTTATTACAGTGTACATACAAATACATGCAAAAGGCCGGCTATGTAAACTCCTTCCCTTGCTCCTAAATTTTTGGTTGCTTTCGCCCCATGCGTGTGCACGACTCCCTGTTGGCTAAAAGCAAATTTGAAAGACTGCTATACAGGACACCTTTCCTTTTCCATTTTCAGTTACCCTCTACAATTTTTTTAAGTATATAAAGATATAAAAACACAAAGGTTTTTACAAGCAAACTGTTTTTATTTGTACACCAACCCAAACATATACATATACTTTGTTCTGGCAAAATGGTGCAGGGAAAGACACTCCTGAGTCATAAGATGGTTATGTTCCCGTTTGTAGAATATACAGTTTGTAGAATATCACTGTTTGGACTCTAGTTAACCCGTTTGATTGTAATACGACAAGAGATTCAATTTTATAAATATGTTTTTGTTCCAGTTTGTAGGTTTCGTTCAAGTAAATAACTAAAACAAGCTTTAAACAGACTCGTATTTACTGTGCACAGGTTCAGCATTATTATCTTTAAATTCCTGGGGTCATGTTACGTCGACTCTCTATAAGCCGGACACCTCTGTAAGACCGACAGCTGAAACCGGTCCCGATGGTGTCCGTCTTAGAGAGAATTGACTGTATACAAAGTTATAGCGAGTTCCTTTAGATCTCGCGAACTTGTAACGCGTTCGAAACAAGTATAGGATCACGTCGTTTTTTAGCGAGACGTTTATTATGTCTCAGGATTGCTCTTTGAATAACAGAGATGGAAAAACTGTGGTTCATCGCGCGCCTTTAGTGGTTTGGTACGGCTGTCTAAATTCAACGATGAAGTAAAAACATCATCTGATAAGCTGCCACCAGTAAAAATAGGTCCTAAGTGAAAACGAGCTAATCTTGGCAAGGACTAAACTAGTTCACCTCGCTCAGGAGGATAAACATCAAAAATTTAAGGTGGCTTTGAACCCCATGTACAATTTTTTTTTAATCTTTGCCGCAAAAGTTGCATCTTATCCTGCTTATCAAAATTCTATAACGAGAAAAAAAATTCACCGTGCCGTTTTTGAAATATAAGCGCTTAGAGCTGAAATTAAGGGTGTTTTTAGTAGGTCATAGTGTTGCTATGGTTACCTATTGTATCACAAAAATAATACTAACGTGTTCACCAATGATTGGGCAGTTTTTTGATACCATGATTGTAGTATCTATTGATAAAGTGTGGTTATAATGGCGTCTTGGAATGTGCTGGAAACTGTTTTGAGCCACCTTAACGCATCCCATTGTCTATAACATTTATGACTTGTGTGACTACGCCAAGAAGAAAAAATTGAACTATTTTACTGTTTCCATGCTTACGGAAATCTGTACTTTCCTCAAGCTCCCATTTAAATCTCGAGATTCCAAAGCTGTTTTTATGTCAAAAATAAAAGAAATGACCCATGAATGCCAGTGCTCAGTGGAAGGATAATTTAACCATCAAGCAGTGACGCAATGGCACTTAATCGTTGCTGTCTATAGTAGAGAGATTATAAGTTGGTTATGAAATTTACACTTTTTTTCTGTTATGCCTTGACTTTGTGACGTTGTTTTGTCACAATTTGAACAGACACGTGTCATTCTTAGATAATGTTTTAACGGGAAACCAAGTAGCATCATTTTATTTTCAAGTAGGTATATATTAAGTCGTTCTTATGCACCATTTTGCCAGAACAAAGTATATGTATATGTTTGGGTTGGTGTACAAATAAAAACAGTTTGCTTGTAAAAACCTTTGTGTTTTTATATCTTTATATACTTAAAAAAATTGTAGAGGGTAACTGAAAATGGAAAAGGAAAGGTGTCCTGTATAGCAGTCTTTCAAATTTGCTTTTAGCCAACAGGGAGTCGTGCACACGCATGGGGCGAAAGCAACCAAAAATTTAGGAGCAAGGGAAGGAGTTTACATAGCCGGCCTTTTGCATGTATTTGTATGTACACTGTAATAAACGTGGTGCACCAAAAAGAATCTCTTTACTTTTAAAACTCTTTGTCCTTGTCCTATGAAGTAAAAATGTACAGGATAATTGCAGATGAAAAGAATAGGGACTGAGTTTAGTGATAAAAGGTCATATGGAATCAAGGAATGAGCTAAAACTAGCGTAGTTCACTTGAAAATTGCATGTTTGGCTTATAAGTGGAAAACGCTAAATATTGTACATTGCTAGTTTTGATAACACCATGCGTAGATGACATTGGTTTTCGGTTACGGAAAATCATGTTTTACAGTCAGCTTTGTATAAAGCAATGATGATTTGCATACATTCTTGGTAACGGAAAAATTGTAAGTATAGTGTTCATTCCGTGCAATGGGGCATAAATAAAAGTTTCTGGAAGAAAATACACCCTATTTTATACCACTGATGAAAAGCAAAAAATTAAAGTCATATGGGGACCCCAGTTGAAAATATTTAATGGGCTCCTGATACCAGTTATAATTTGAAGGAAAAACATATTTATAAAATTGAATCTCTTGTCGTATTACAATCAAACGGGTTAACTAGAGTCCAAACAGTGATATTCTACAAACTGTATATTCTACAAACGGGAACATAACCATCTTATGACTCAGGAGTGTCTTTCCCTGCACCATTTTGCCAGAACAAAGTATATGTATATGTTTGGGTTGGTGTACAAATAAAAAACAGTTTGCTTGTAAAAACCTTTGTGTTTTTATATCTTTATATACTTAAAAAAATTGTAGAGGGTAACTGAAAATGGAAAAGGAAAGGTGTCCTGTATAGCAGTCTTTCAAATTTGCTTTTAGCCAACAGGGAGTCGTGCACACGCATGGGGCGAAAGCAACCAAAAATTTAGGAGCAAGGGAAGGAGTTTACATAGCCGGCCTTTTGCATGTATTTGTATGTACACTGTAATAAACGTGGTGCACCAAAAAGAATCTCTTTACTTTTAAAACTCTTTGTCCTTGTCCTATGAAGTAAAAATGTACAGGATAATTGCAGATGAAAAGAATAGGGACTGAGTTTAGTGATAAAAGGTCATATGGAATCAAGGAATGAGCTAAAACTAGCGTAGTTCACTTGAAAATTGCATGTTTGGCTTATAAGTGGAAAACGCTAAATATTGTACATTGCTAGTTTTGATAACACCATGCGTAGATGACATTGGTTTTCGGTTACGGAAAATCATGTTTTACAGTCAGCTTTGTATAAAGCAATGATGATTTGCATACATTCTTGGTAACGGAAAAATTGTAAGTATAGTGTTCATTCCGTGCAATGGGGCATAAATAAAAGTTTCTGGAAGAAAATACACCCTATTTTATACCACTGATGAAAAGCAAAAAATTAAAGTCATATGGGGACCCCAGTTGAAAATATTTAATGGGCTCCTGATACCAGTTATAATTTGAAGGAAAAAGTTATGAGAATAAAATAAAAGTTGTCTGTATAGTGTACGACGAAACGTGCCTTCACTGTTTAGTATGAGATTCCTAACAACAACAACAACAACAACAACTTTATTTATTTGTACCCTTCTCTAGCATGCATTCCAATATCTTACGATAAGCCCCCACCCACTCCATCCCGCGCCGTACTATTTTCACTCAGCGACTGGTCTGCGGTCACGTTTGATGGTTATCTCGATTTTAAAAACACATTTGTTTACATGGTAAAGATTTATTTTTAAATCTATGAATTGATGCCAGACCTTCATAGAACGAAATGTATTTGAAAGAAAAAAAACACTAAGCAAAACAAAAGTTCTCTGCAAGACAAAGCCTGCCTTGGTATTAAGACACAGACTCCTAAAGCTAATTATGATACTTCAACGTATATGTTCGAACGTTCCCAAAAATCTTCTAATAATCTCCCTGCAACCACCCCTACCCCATACCCCTCGCCTTGCCACCCCGGCTGCGCCGTACTGTTTTCACTCAGCGGTTGGTCAGCGGTCACGTTTACGATGTAGATATCACTTCCTGGTCACACCGTTCTTGTCCATCAGAAATCAAAATACAAGCGTGATATTGCCCCGATGATAAAGTAGTTCTGTTATTTGATTCGTACTTCACATTCGAGTCGAGGTTTAGGTGGCACAGGTTAATTCTTACGCTGGAATCGACGAGCGGAATTCGAACACTCGTTGTCAGATTGAATCGTTGGAAGAAATGTTCGCATGGGGATGTAGGAATGGTAAGTTTGACGAACAATTTCAAAATTTGCTGCTTGAATTGGAAGTAAAGTTCATTTGCATGCTTTCGTATGTATTTCTGACGGTTTTAGATCTGCCTGCTCGATTTATATCTGTTACGCTTCCTGTTGACAAGTCCCCCCAAAATGGCGGCCAAACTTGGAGATTGCCGAAAATTAGGTAAGTTCACGGAGTTATAAAGTTTTAGTCAAAGTCGGGCCGCAAAGTTTTTTTTTTTTTCTGTAGTTACCTTTTCTATGGCACCTTCTTCCTAGCTATGTTAGTTGGATCAGTTGAGAACGCCTCGCTTTTTCAAAAGTTAGCCTTTAATTTGATTGGTTTTCGCATGTGTGACTTTAGCAAACCGATATGGTGTCATTTGCTTGATTGAAGAGTGATGTTCACGGAAGTCGCCTCAATGAATAAGATAGAGTTAATATACATGGCTGTGGTATTTGTTTTTTGCTGAGTCTCGTAGTTTTTTTGTAAATTGTCCTCCAAAGTTAAGTTGTCCCAGATTTAAGTCTTGAAAAGTGTCACGACAGGTCTTCGCTCGAGTGAAATTTAATTTCCGTAAAACTCAGACAAATAAAGAGATCCGATCAAACGGATTGTGGTTTTGGTATAGGTACATGAATGTCTTACAACACATAAGAGATGAGCTAAATCTGTGACTCAAGCAAAATCGACCGGACCGCTCTTACAGAGACACACTCTTAAGTTTTGAAACAAACTTTGTTTAGCAATTTCACATGGAAAAATAGATTTAGGCAGATCTATGGATCTTTCCAGAAACATGAAATTGGAAGGCCGGTGACCAGTCACCAGTTTGGTTATCCGATCCTTTGTCGTCTGTCAGGCCCCAAATAAGATCAAATCGCGCAGATTCAACATAGAGAAGAGAAAATAAACCTTAAAGTTATGACTCGTGCTAACAATATGTCTCCTACAACGAGGAGGCCGTGAGGAGGAAGTAAACTCCGTGTTCTGCGAGTTAAATGTGCTACAAAGTATTAGTCCTGCCGAACCAAGCACTCTCCCAGCACTCTGAGGTAGGCAGGTAATCAGTTACAAAGTGGGGTATATTTTAATTTAACGTCATATAAAACTGTAGATCTAGAGTTTTCGTAAAGTTATAGAGTAGTAGGTTATCTATTAAGGGACGGGTCGCTTTACACTTTGAAATTCAGCAAGATCGCTGTTTAAAGACCCCAAGACGAACGAGGAGCAAGGACAATGCATTCGTCCTTCCCATTAATCGTTCCCTGCAAAACATTTGTTCCTTATAAAACATCATAAATTTTAGTGATTATCATATAAAGACCAAGCTCATTTCTGCCACTTAACTCCGTAATGGAAAATTTTCCGAACAAGTTTCTATATCG
>JAHPZR010039281.1:30000-35909 GCA_019787425.1 Platygyra sinensis | reverse complement strand
GTGGTGTAAATTGATTGAAGATACTGTTGCTTTTGTGTTGGCAAGAGACATAACAAGTTAGCCATTTTTGGAAAATTTTATCTTAAAAAAAAATGGTCCCAAAGGGCCAAAACCTTAATTAGCTGTCACGTGACCACATATCATTAAGGAGACTAATTGATGGCCATTTGATTACTTACTCATGAATACCTTTCAGCATGCAAAGTTTGAGGTAGGGTTGTGTCTGGCCATTTCCAAAATTACTTGAACGTTACGTGGACTGGTTCTTAAGCTTTTTCGGGATCGGGAAAGTTAGAAAATCGCCATTGAAGTCCCCAGCTGTCAGGTTTTACAGATTATACTCAAATTTTCCACTATTATGTTAATGCTCGGCGAGTCTCACTTTTATACTCGAAAAATGTCACTATCATCATATTGCATTCAAAAAAAGTTAATATCTACCCTTAACGTTTTTGTATTGAAGCATGAGCGAGACGTCATTATAATCTCCTTTGACGCCTATCGCGGATACTGCGGAAACGAGTTTTCTAGAAAGTTGTGAAAAAAATTTATGTAGCAGAGAGTTAAATATAAGCAAAACCTGTTTGTATGAGTGAGCTATGAGTGGGTAGACAGGTGACCTGGCCTGCTCAAGACCCCAACCCTCAGCCATAATTGGTTCTTTTGCCTCACTAGTATTATGCTCAAAATAAAGCCAACATTATGTGTAACTACCGAAAAGTAGCTCAAAATTGTGCATTTTTGGCTAATGTTATCTAATTTCAATATCATCACAGGCCCATTGGTACATTGAATTTGAAGTCGAAACTAAACTTAAGTTGTCTTACGGCTGACCCCTCACCACTGTTATATAGAAAGTACCAAAAGACAACTAGATCAAAAGTACTGGAACCTGATAGGTTCTGATCATCAAATGCAAAGGCTTTTGAAAATGTATGTAGAATAACATAGGAAACGTCAAGTCTTTATCAAGAAAATGTGCGAGTTTAATATGTTTATCACTGCTGTTTGTTTCTTTTCTTTTTTTTTTTTTAATCAAACTACGATTGCCCAAGAACAAAAGTATTTAAAGGGCATTGTCACGCTATTTGGCAACTTTATAAAAAGCTAGAAGGTGTCTTCGCATCAATTGAATTTTGTTATAGTGTTAATGATTTATTAATGAACAATAGGAACCCAATAGAACCGTTGGAATGTGCGGTTACGCAATACAGAATGTGCGGTTACGCAATACAGTCTTTGTAAAGACACGATTCTCACGAGCGGACGCTTGATATAAATAGTCAAGCATAACATGTTGTAGTTGTAGGTTAGGTATAGTAAAGTTCGGTCGGTCGTTTTAATCCACTGAAAGCTTCGTTATTTGGGCGTTTGGACACAACAAATTTCAAAACTAATGATCTAGTTTTGTTATTAAAGACTATTTGAAGGTACTGAAACTGTTTCCTGTCGCCTGTCGCTACGGATGGCATGGATGGAAATGGATTGAAACGTGAAAAAAATTGCCAATTTTTTAAGTTTTGATGCTACGTGTTCCTAAATTTATTATGTTTAGCCCTCTCTGATAAAATTCAATTGATATCTTCGTCGTAGCTTTACAGAAGCATTTTGTTAATGATTAAAATCTCAAAGTAATAATTTTAGCACAGAATTGACCTAAACAGCAAAATCCTCGTGACACTGCTCCTTTCAAGGGTTAAGTTATTCCCGGTCTTTTAAGAGGAACATACCCCGCGGAGCATACATCCTCCACCGGAGGTGGGCGGCGCCCAAGGATCCTGTGATCTTTTTTTCAACTGGAGCTTTTCACCCTGGGGAGTCCCACTCCAACTTCCTTCGATTCGCTTTTTTCACCGTTCCCATAATACATCTTGTTTACCCCCCAAAATTTTTACATAAGAATTGTTTTAACCTCTCTTGGGACGCTTGTAAGTCTCAAGAGAAATTGAAAACAATGCTTATGTAAAAATTTTGGGGGGTAAACGAGATGTATTATGGGATCGTGAAAACAGTCAATTCCTTTGAAAAGGCCATTTCCGAATTACCTCGGGCCTCTTTTTCGAAGCGAGGCTTGGTGCTCATCTTTTCATATGCAAAATAAATTTTCATTCACATGAAAATGAGTTTAATTTGCGTGTGAATGAAAATTGATTGGCATATGAAAGGATGAGCACCAAGACTCGCTTCGAAAAAGAGGCCTGAGGTAATTCGGAAATGGTCCATTGGAGGTTTTTGTGATTGAATCCGCTGATCAATTTATAAAGCTTTCGCAGTCGTAGCGAATTTCAAGTCATATCCTATGAAACGATTTTTCTCACGGAACAATTAATATTTATTTTTATTAGTAATTTTTTTTCCCAGTTTTCTTTGAATTTCTGATTTTCGCGCGATCGAATGTATATGAATAGTTTATTTCCCTAAGCTGTCCGCTTATACGGGTTTAACCATACTCGATTGCCGAAAACTAATATATTGAAAATCACAAAATTGATGAGCGGTATGAATTTTCGAGTGATTCAAGCCATGATTAAAATTTCAAACGACCAATAGCCAAGAAATTTGAGGAGAATTCGGACGACTCTTTTCTCTATACGGTATTGCAAATGACAAGACGCCTAAAGGTGATTCCGTGGAATGCTTGGGCTGGGGAGCGTAGCATTGGAATGAATTGTGAAGTTTAGTTAAGTGCCACGATTAATCAGTTAGATCGGCCATAAATATCACTGAAGAAAGTATTGAAGAAACGGTCACTGTGCTTGTAGTGGAAAATAGTGTAGGCGGAAATTGCTGTGCGAGCAGAGTCTCCTTCCCCGTCTCCTATTTCCTCTTTCCGGGTAATCTACATGCAAGAAAGTGCATGGTCTTTAGAAATGGCATCAAAAGACTCTCAGAAGTAATATTGCAACATGAGCTTTTCTGTTACGACCCAAGTAACGGCTGCTAAACAGACTCTGCTTGTCATCCATTCCCCAAAAGAAAGGGTGGAACGCTATATAAATGGTCCTTGGAGTTACTGTACGTCGGTTTTAGTGCGACCGCGGGATGTAACTTCCTTGGCAAAACCAGAAAAACCGTAAAATGCACTGGACAAAAAACACGAAAAAAAAAAAAAAAAACGGAAAACGAAAAACGGCCAACATTGTTGACGGAAACCGAAGAAAACCAAAGACTAAATTCGAGAAACCCACAAACCGTGGAAGACCCCAAAACCGAAAAACCGCAGTTTTCAAGTGCGAAACCGAAAAATTAAACCGAACCAAACATTGGTCAATTCCGCGAAACCAAAAATCCCAACGCCCCCTTCCTTATTAAGGTCCGTTTACACTGGCGATTTTTGTCGCGGCATCTCGATGCAATTTTTGTCGTGCTGTAGTTGCAACAAGTTTCAAACATGTTCGAAACCCCTGCGATATTGCGGCGACAAATCGCACTGAAAATCGCACTTGGTTTACACGTGCGATTTTGAAGTTGCATTGAGTTGCCGCGACAAAAATCGCCTGTGTAAACGGGCCGAACGTTGAGATCGCGAGAACTGCCATGAATGGTAACCTCACCTCACCTATCTTCTTCGCGCTCTGTTGCGCATGGATGGTAACGCAACGTTTTAATTCTTTGAAGACTAAAGTATTGTGAAGGGCTGTATTGCGGTCAATGAGCGTAAGGAATCCAGATCATCGTCTCTTGCTGTTACATCATTGGAAGCTCTTTGTATGAGAGAAGAACTGAATTAGGCTCACTTATGTGAAAGTAAAATGTAACGCGCCGTAACGCAACTGGTATATTCCCATTGATAATGTTTGCTTGTTTATTCAAGATAGCGAAAGGATTAAAGTTTCGATCCATCAGGAGCATGAGCAATTCGTCTTAACACATATTTCCCTTTGTATTTATAAATGTTAACAGTGGAACACTGAAAATAAAATAAACATCCAATGGAATATAAACTTTTTCGCAAACACTATTTACATGTGCATTTTGGTAAACAGGTAATGTACCAGTCAAATCGAAGCTTCAACATCTCCCCCCCCCCCCCCGTCGCGCAACGCCCCGGGCATTTGAATTTTTGGAAAATTTTTGTTCATATCCCCCCTCACTGGGCCGAAAAGCTGTTCAAATGCCCTCACCCCCGGGAAATTTACCAGATTACTGTTTTAACTTTCAATAGCTTCTATTATGCTTCTGAAGCTGTGTAATTGTTAACTTGGTTTATTAGACAACACATATTTATATATTATAGACATAATTAAATCGTTCTTAAACACCTTCAAAGACGGAACACAGCTTGAGTGGTTTTCAACCAATCCGCCACGAATACGCAATCTTTTCCTTTGAATTCATCAAAGTTTGTCTCCGCCGTCTCCGCCATGATTTATCAACCCACGTGGAATCAGCGCGACTCGTAACATGAAATGGAGGCTAGCGATCAAATTCCCCACCCCCTATGAGTGGTGATCAAATGCCCTCCCTCCAGGGCAGGAAGAGGCGTCAATGCCAGGGGTATGTCCGGGAGGGGGGGATGTTGAAGCTTCTATTTGACTGGTACATAAGCTCAATGCCAGAGATATAGAATACACCGAACTTTGAACATACAAGTAGCATGATTGTCGATTCATGGATTGAGCTGCGAAATTTTCGACAGAGTAAAACTCTCGAGGCTTAAATATCTTCAATTGCAAACCCACAAGTATTTGAGGCAATTGAATGATTGGTGTCGATGTTTTCCGTGATGGATTCCTTGATTTGTGAATACACTGATGCAATGAATATCTTGTGTCAAAGTTCCTTCAATCTTTTTGTTTAGACAAAGCGTTAGCCACATAGGCTGGGTGAACACGCAGGTTCGGTTGCTGAACTCCTTAGTTCATTTGGCAGGCGGAGTGCGGTGAACTGGTTGGTTCGATGCGTAACACGGAACGCGGATGATGTTCAATTCAATACACAATCTCGAAATGCCTTCTAAAATGTCTTACCTTCTGTTCATTTCCTCTCCTTGCCAGAATCATAGAACTGCGCAGAATGTTGCTTGCATGAATCGCACAATGCTTGGAAATCACAGTCCTTGTGAGAATCGCAGAATGTTTGGAAATAAAAATAGTTTTCACCTGTCGATCAAATTTGCCGTTTTGCGTCGACGCAAATTTCCGTTTCGGAAATGGTCGATGCCATTTTCGCGACACTTAGAAATATTTTTTAACTGTGAACGAATTTTTCTCTACTAAGTTAAAGAAAAAGGAAAATTTGCAAGTAACCTATCAGTATCGAACCCGCAAGGTCTGTTTCCTGACATCCTTCTTATACCACTACACTACCAGGTTGATCCGCCAAATCTCCCCAAAATTTAATTATAAAACGTGACATTCTTAAACATTAATAACAGAGTTGCCCCAAACATCAAATAAGAGCTAACCGCAAGCAAACCAGTGTGAATATGAACAATTAAGCATTTGGTGAGTGCATGCTACTCTATCAACAAATTATAACCAGTTTCTACCTTGTCCGGGCCTAAACTAAAGCAGATATGGCATCGTTCATTCTGAAAGGCTTGGTTACCAAGATGGCATCGACCGTTTACGAAACGGAAATCAGCTGCATCGCCGACTGCCACAGGCATCCCACGGAAAAAATAGAAGTGTTTTCGTTTTTGGTTACCCTGCCAACTCAGCCGAACAGGGCTTAACTTGAAATAATATACAAACTGCGGTTACAAACATGACAAAACAACGCATGTTGTAAAAAAGCTTTGATTAGTAACTTAACTTTTCGTATGCCTCAACATACATCCTCAGAAGTGACGGTTGGATAATACAGCAAGATTAAAAGCTACAGAGAAAGGCTGGAACCTAATTAAGACAATAACACAAACAGCGGTATTCCAACCCATTTTTATGTAGAACTTGACGTTTCTATAT
>JAHPZR010039281.1:17500-22500 GCA_019787425.1 Platygyra sinensis | reverse complement strand
CACATCCGGTCTAAACTGCGATTCCTAGCTCGCTTCGCAAAGCGAGAAAATGGCGTTTCGATTACTCAAGATTTCCCTGTATTTGTAAAGCATCAGTTTCGTTTCATTTTATAGTGAGGGTGGAAAGATGTTTCAAGCACATTTCTTCGACGTTTTAAGCGAATATTTCGGGAAAAGAGAATAGTTTAGTATTGTTTTGGAGGACAATAACAGAGAGCCTCCTCTCTTCGAATGGCGGATTTTACACATTTGCAGAACTGGTGTTGTTCCGACTTTTGGTTCTTGCTGTTCGTGATTCAGTGATAACGCTAAGTGCAATAGCCTATAATGTTAACAACAACCAGGATGAAGTATTGCTGTCCATAGTTTGCACTGTGTACTCCGGGAACATAATTACCAGAAGCCGTTTAGTTGTGAAAGTCGCTGTCGCCTGAGCTTTAGTTGCTCTTTGCTGAAGTGTATTGGTACAGAGAAAAGCTGGATCGCTTGCTGAAGGAAGCTGAAGGTCAGTATCCCATACTCCTGCATCTGTCGTTGAAGATTGTTGTTTTCAGTAAGATACAATACAGGTATACTGGTACTTACTTACTTAATTTCGTGGCATAAATTAATAATTACTGTCAGTGCTTTTAATTTAAATTCACGTCCAGTACACACTTGATTGAGCTCATGTCTTATTTAAAGCTTAAGGAACAGAGTAAAAATTCGAGGAGTATGTTAAAGTTCGATTCCTCTTCTCAAATTCGAGCCATCAGAAGGAATCTGTCATTGATCAAGTCCTGTATAAAGATCAGGTCCTGTTAGGGTGTTTGGGTGTATCATAGGGGGTGTTGTTTGAGGCAACACACCAAAGTAGCAGTAAGGCCCCTTTACATCATTTTGGATACACGGAACAACCCTCCCCCTAAAGCAACTCAAATAAGGTGACCCTGGTGAAAATCTTTGAAGGATCTTTAAGGATCTTCGAGGATCTTCACGAGGATCTTTGTGAGGATCTTGATCAAGATCTTTAAAGATCCTGGTCAAGATCTTTAAGGATCCTCCAGGATCTTCAAGGATCTTTCAACTTTCTTGCCAGGATCTTCAAGGATCTTGCCAAGGATCTTGAAGGATCTTGAAGGATCCTGAAGGATCTTGACAAGATCTTGACAAGATCTTGACAAGATCTTTTGCAAGATCCTCAAAGATCTTACCAAGATCCTGAAGGATCTTTAAGGATCTTCAAAGTTCCTGTTAAGATCCTTAAAGAACTTTGATAGACTTTTAGTTCTTGTCAAGATCTTTAAAGCCTTTTGTAAGATCTTTAAAGATCTTTGCAAGAACTTAAAAGGTCTTTCAAGATCTTGACAAGTTCTTGCAAAGATCTTGACAAGATCTTTTGCAAGATCCTCAAAGATCTTACCAAGGTCCTGAAGGATCTTAAAGGATCTTCAAAGTTCCTGTTAAGATCCTTAAAGAGCTTTGATAGATTTTAGTTCTTGTCAAGATCTTTAAAGATCTTTGCAACAACTTAAAAGATCTTCCAAGATCTTCAAAGCTCTTGTTGAGATCTTTAAAGATCTTTTGCAAGATCCTCAAAGATCTCTGCAGGAACTTCAAAGATCACAGAAGATCCTTAAGGATCCTTCATGGTCTTGGCAAGAACTTTAAAGATCCTGGTAAGAATTTTAAAGATCATTAAAAATCTTATCCAGGATCTTTGAGGATCTTGATAATTAAAAGAATTTTGCAACATCACAGTAACAATTTAGCAAAGACCTTGCTAAGATCTGGAAATATTCTCAAAACTATTTGTGAAAATTGTTCAGTTCTGTTTATCAGATTTACACAAAAGTTTCCCATCACCAGATTTCAGGGGACTGGCCCTAACATTAAGTGTTTTAACAGAGGATTCCCCCCACACTGCAAACCAAAAAATGTCAAGTATTGGCTGTAAAAGTATACTTTATTTCTGTACTAATTCTTACAAAATGTTTTTCAGTTGCAAAGCTAACATTATTTAAATTCCCTTCATATTATTTGAGGTGTTTTTCATCAAAAATACAAATCTGTCAGACTAATTAAACTGCAATAATTATATATAATATATTAATTTATTCTTGTATTAAATAACTCCTTGTCAAATCATGTGTCAGTGCAATTCCATACTAAGGCCCGGTTTAAACGTTACATTTTACATGTGCCGAATCGAACTGCCAATTAAGTGCATGTAAAATGCAACGTCTAAATCAATTAAATACAACATAATTCAATTCAAATATTCGACTGATCCAGTCGAATATACGACTGAAGTTTGACAGTTGATTTAAACGCCGTATTTTACATGTGCTGAATCAAATTCAAATTATGTTAAATAATTTATGTCGCTCAAATGGGAATTTAAAACACGTCGCTCGCACTCATTGTAATACTATTTCAACCCTATTTTATGTCTATTTTAAAGCTATTTTAAGCCTGTTTCATGTTTATTTTAAAGTCTCTTTTATGTCTATGTGATTCATGTAGTATTATTATTGTACTGGTGCAATAGGCCATTTCAGAGATCTCTTGTGCCTCTGTTTCAAAACGACTCTAAGTGAGAAACCTTTCATATAACATGAGTTCTGCATGCAGTTTCATTTCATGCAAATCAAAGTCATTTTCATAAGAATGGTTTCACACTTAGACTCACTTTCAAACAGAGGCACAAGGGAACTCGGTAATGGCCTATAAATAACCTGTGTGGTGTCAGTAGAAAGCTTATTGTTATTGCCACATACAACAATTTTTTTTTATGAATTGACAAGAAGTATTTACAATTTGGCAGAAAATTATAAAAATGATGTGATTCCTGTACAAATAAATATTTAGGCCTGGTTTAAATGCCGCATAATTTACATGTGCCGAATCAAATACTAATTTTAGTCGACTGGAATGAATACGTTCGGCTGATTTGATTTAAATGCCGCATTCTTTTTGCCGAATAAAATTGCTGAGTGCGAGCGACGTGTTTTAAATTCCCATTTGAGCGACATAAATTATTTAACATAATTTGAATTTGATTCAGCACATGTAAAATACGGCGTTTAAATCAACTGTCAAACTTCAGTCGTATATTCGACTGGATCAGTCGAATATTTGAATTGAATTATGTTGTATTTAATTGATTTAGACGTTGCATTTTACATGCACTTAATTGGCAGTTCGATTTGGCACATGTAAAATGTAACGTTTAAACCGGGCCTTAGTATGGAATTGCACTGACACATGATTTGACAAGGAGTTATTTAATACAAGAATAAATTAATATATTATATATAATTATTGCAGTTTAATTAGTCTGACAGATTTGTATTTTTGATGAAAAACACCTCAAATAATATGAAGGGAATTTAAATAATGTTAGCTTTGCAACTGAAAAACATTTTTGTAAGAATTAGTACAGAAATAAAGTATACTTTTACAGCCAATACTTGACATTTTTTGGTTTGCAGTGTGGGGGGAATCCTCTGTTAAAACACTTAATGTTAGGGCCAGTCCCCTGAAATCTGGTGATGGGAAACTTTTGTGTAAATCTGATAAACAGAACTGAACAATTTTCACAAATAGTTTTGAGAATATTTCCAGATCTTAGCAAGGTCTTTGCTAAATTGTTACTGTGATGTTGCAAAATTCTTTTAATTATCAAGATCCTCAAAGATCCTGGATAAGATTTTTAATGATCTTTAAAATTCTTACCAGGATCTTTAAAGTTCTTGCCAAGACCATGAAGGATCCTTAAGGATCTTCTGTGATCTTTGAAGTTCCTGCAGAGATCTTTGAGGATCTTGCAAAAGATCTTTAAAGATCTCAACAAGAGCTTTGAAGATCTTGGAAGATCTTTTAAGTTGTTGCAAAGATCTTTAAAGATCTTGACAAGAACTAAAATCTATCAAAGCTCTTTAAGGATCTTAACAGGAACTTTGAAGATCCTTTAAGATCCTTCAGGACCTTGGTAAGATCTTTGAGGATCTTGCAAAAGATCTTGTCAAGATCTTTGCAAGAACTTGTCAAGATCTTGAAAGACCTTTTAAGTTCTTGCAAAGATCTTTAAAGATCTTACAAAAGGCTTTAAAGATCTTGACAAGAACTAAAAGTCTATCAAAGTTCTTTAAGGATCTTAACAGGAACTTTGAAGATCCTTAAAGATCCTTCAGGATCTTGGTAAGATCTTTGAGGATCTTGCAAAAGATCTTGTCAAGATCTTGTCAAGATCTTGTCAAGATCCTTCAGGATCCTTCAAGATCCTTCAAGATCCTTGGCAAGATCCTTGAAGATCCTGGCAAGAAAGTTGAAAGATCCTTGAAGATCCTGGAGGATCCTTAAAGATCTTGACCAGGATCTTTAAAGATCTTGATCAAGATCCTCACAAAGATCCTCGTGAAGATCCTCGAAGATCCTTAAAGATCCTTCAAAGATTTTCACCAGGGTCACCTTATTTGAGTTGCTTTAGGGGGAGGGTTGTTCCGTGTATCCAAAATGATGTAAAGGGGCCTTACTGCTACTTTGGTGTGTTGCCTCAAACAACACCCCCTATGATACACCCAAACACCCTAACAGGACCTGATCTTTATACAGGACTTGATCAATGACAGATTCCTTCTGATGGCTCGAATTTGAGAAGAGGAATCGAACTTTAACATACTCCTCGAATTTTTACTCTGTTCCTTAAGCTTTAAATAAGACATGAGCTCAATCAAGTGTGTACTGGACGTGAATTTAAATTAAAAGCACTGACAGTAATTATTAATTTATGCCACGAAATTAAGTAAGTAAGTACCAGTATACCTGTATTGTATCTTACTGAAAACAACAATCTTCAACGACAGATGCAGGAGTATGGGATACTGACCTTCAGCTTCCTTCAGCAAGCGATCCAGCTTTTCTCTGTACCAATACACTTCAGCAAAGAGCAACTAAAGCTCAGGCGACAGCGACTTTCACAACTAAACGGCTTCTGGTAATTATGTTCCCGGAGTACA
>JAHPZR010039281.1:0-10000 GCA_019787425.1 Platygyra sinensis | reverse complement strand
TGTCCTGATTACCTACAACATGAACGATGTTGTGACCAGAGACCGAAACAAACCTAAAGACCCTATCACCACGGTACTCAGAAGAGATGTTTTCATTGTTTGCCTTATCTAGGACTCCAGGGTGCATTCATCACAAAGCAACTTAAATCTTGTATCTACAAGTTCTATCGTTGTATTAACCTAAAAAGAAAATTTCGTAACAGTCACCGCATTAACTCTTTATTACCCTACAAGGACAGGCGTGACAGCTCTCTCAAGTCAAAGATCGTGTACAAGGCTAGCTGCTGGGACTTTGATGACTTTTACATAGGTAAAACTAAGGGTCAATTACCTGACTGAACATTTCAAAGCACTCACGAAGAGTTGTCAAGCATCAGCCATTGCGGATCATATTACGTCAGCTGGACAATATTAAATGGGACCATTTTAAAATTTTAATAACCGGGAGTTTGAATATTTATTGTAGAAGGATTTAAAACTGGCTTTCTTTAAACGAAAATGTGGGTAACGAGAAACATTTTCTTTACTGGCCTTTTGTATAATTTCCAGCAGACTTTTCTGAGGTCTGTTTATTATCAGTTTTTCACAATTGTCTTACTAAGTATCGTATAAACTCTTCTTCTTAGGCCATCGGAGCTTGATTAAGAAAATGACACAAACAGCGGTGATAAACCTTGTATTCCAACGCATTTTTATATAGAAACGTCAAGTTCTACATAAAAATGGGTTGGAATACCGCTGTTTGTGTTATTGTCTTAATTAGGTTCCAGCCTTTCTCTGTAGCTTTTAATCTTGCTGTATTATCCAACCGTCACTTCTGAGGATGTATGTTGAGGCATACGAAAAGTTAAGTTACTAATCAAAGCTTTTTTACAACATGCGTTGTTTTGTCATGTTTGTAACCGCAGTTTGTATATTATTTCAAGTTAAGCCCTGTTCGGCTGAGTTGGCAGGGTAACCAAAAACGAAAACACTTCTATTTTTTCCGTGGGATGCCTGTGGCAGTCGGCGATGCAGCTGATTTCCGTTTCGTAAACGGTCGATGCCATCTTGGTAACCAAGCCTTTCAGAATGAACGATGCCATATCTGCTTTAGTTTAGGCCCGGACAAGGTAGAAACTGGTTATAATTTGTTGATAGAGTAGCATGCACTCACCAAATGCTTAATTGTTCATATTCACACTGGTTTGCTTGCGGTTAGCTCTTATTTGATGTTTGGGGCAACTCTGTTATTAATGTTTAAGAATGTCACGTTTTATAATTAAATTTTGGGGAGATTTGGCGGATCAACCTGGTAGTGTAGTGGTATAAGAAGGATGTCAGGAAACAGACCTTGCGGGTTCGATACTGATAGGTTACTTGCAAATTTTCCTTTTTCTTTAACTTAGTAGAGAAAAATTCGTTCACAGTTAAAAAATATTTCTAAGTGTCGCGAAAATGGCATCGACCATTTCCGAAACGGAAATTTGCGTCGACGCAAAACGGCAAATTTGATCGACAGGTGAAAACTATTTTTATTTCCAAACATTCTGCGATTCTCACAAGGACTGTGATTTCCAAGCATTGTGCGATTCATGCAAGCAACATTCTGCGCAGTTCTATGATTCTGGCAAGGAGAGGAAATGAACAGAAGGTAAGACATTTTAGAAGGCATTTCGAGATTGTGTATTGAATTGAACATCATCCGCGTTCCGTGTTACGCATCGAACCAACCAGTTCACCGCACTCCGCCTGCCAAATGAACTAAGGAGTTCAGCAACCGAACCTGCGTGTTCACCCAGCCTATGTGGCTAACGCTTTGTCTAAACAAAAAGATTGAAGGAACTTTGACACAAGATATTCATTGCATCAGTGTATTCACAAATCAAGGAATCCATCACGGAAAACATCGACACCAATCATTCAATTGCCTCAAATACTTGTGGGTTTGCAATTGAAGATATTTAAGCCTCGAGAGTTTTACTCTGTCGAAAATTTCGCAGCTCAATCCATGAATCGACAATCATGCTACTTGTATGTTCAAAGTTCGGTGTATTCTATATCTCTGGCATTGAGCTTATGTACCAGTCAAATAGAAGCTTCAACATCCCCCCCTCCCGGACATACCCCTGGCATTGACGCCTCTTCCTGCCCTGGAGGGAGGGCATTTGATCACCACTCATAGGGGGTGGGGAATTTGATCGCTAGCCTCCATTTCATGTTACGAGTCGCGCTGATTCCACGTGGGTTGATAAATCATGGCGGAGACGGCGGAGACAAACTTTGATGAATTCAAAGGAAAAGATTGCGTATTCGTGGCGGATTGGTTGAAAACCACTCAAGCTGTGTTCCGTCTTTGAAGGTGTTTAAGAACGATTTAATTATGTCTATAATATATAAATATGTGTTGTCTAATAAACCAAGTTAACAATTACACAGCTTCAGAAGCATAATAGAAGCTATTGAAAGTTAAAACAGTAATCTGGTAAATTTCCCGGGGGTGAGGGCATTTGAACAGCTTTTCGGCCCAGTGAGGGGGGATATGAACAAAAATTTTCCAAAAATTCAAATGCCCGGGGCGTTGCGCGACGGGGGGGGGGGGGGAGATGTTGAAGCTTCGATTTGACTGGTACATTACCTGTTTACCAAAATGCACATGTAAATAGTGTTTGCGAAAAAGTTTATATTCCATTGGATGTTTATTTTATTTTCAGTGTTCCACTGTTAACATTTATAAATACAAAGGGAAATATGTGTTAAGACGAATTGCTCATGCTCCTGATGGATCGAAACTTTAATCCTTTCGCTATCTTGAATAAACAAGCAAACATTATCAATGGGAATATACCAGTTGCGTTACGGCGCGTTACATTTTACTTTCACATAAGTGAGCCTAATTCAGTTCTTCTCTCATACAAAGAGCTTCCAATGATGTAACAGCAAGAGACGATGATCTGGATTCCTTACGCTCATTGACCGCAATACAGCCCTTCACAATACTTTAGTCTTCAAAGAATTAAAACGTTGCGTTACCATCCATGCGCAACAGAGCGCGAAGAAGATAGGTGAGGTGAGGTTACCATTCATGGCAGTTCTCGCGATCTCAACGTTCGGCCCGTTTACACAGGCGATTTTTGTCGCGGCAACTCAATGCAACTTCAAAATCGCACGTGTAAACCAAGTGCGATTTTCAGTGCGATTTGTCGCCGCAATATCGCAGGGGTTTCGAACATGTTTGAAACTTGTTGCAACTACAGCACGACAAAAATTGCATCGAGATGCCGCGACAAAAATCGCCAGTGTAAACGGACCTTAATAAGGAAGGGGGCGTTGGGATTTTTGGTTTCGCGGAATTGACCAATGTTTGGTTCGGTTTAATTTTTCGGTTTCGCACTTGAAAACTGCGGTTTTTCGGTTTTGGGGTCTTCCACGGTTTGTGGGTTTCTCGAATTTAGTCTTTGGTTTTCTTCGGTTTCCGTCAACAATGTTGGCCGTTTTTCGTTTTCCGTTTTTTTTTTTTTTTTTTCGTGTTTTTTGTCCAGTGCATTTTACGGTTTTTCTGGTTTTGCCAAGGAAGTTACATCCCGCGGTCGCACTAAAACCGACGTACAGTAACTCCAAGGACCATTTATATAGCGTTCCACCCTTTCTTTTGGGGAATGGATGACAAGCAGAGTCTGTTTAGCAGCCGTTACTTGGGTCGTAACAGAAAAGCTCATGTTGCAATATTACTTCTGAGAGTCTTTTGATGCCATTTCTAAAGACCATGCACTTTCTTGCATGTAGATTACCCGGAAAGAGGAAATAGGAGACGGGGAAGGAGACTCTGCTCGCACAGCAATTTCCGCCTACACTATTTTCCACTACAAGCACAGTGAACCGTTTCTTCAATACTTTCTTCAGTGATATTTATGGCCGATCTAACTGATTAATCGTGGCACTTAACTAAACTTCACAATTCATTCCAATGCTACGCTCCCCAGCCCAAGCATTCCACGGAATCACCTTTAGGCGTCTTGTCATTTGCAATACCGTATAGAGAAAAGAGTCGTCCGAATTCTCCTCAAATTTCTTGGCTATTGGTCGTTTGAAATTTTAATCATGGCTTGAATCACTCGAAAATTCATACCGCTCATCAATTTTGTGATTTTCAATATATTAGTTTTCGGCAATCGAGTATGGTTAAACCCGTATAAGCGGACAGCTTAGGGAAATAAACTATTCATATACATTCGATCGCGCGAAAATCAGAAATTCAAAGAAAACTGGGAAAAAAAATTACTAATAAAAATAAATATTAATTGTTCCGTGAGAAAAATCGTTTCATAGGATATGACTTGAAATTCGCTACGACTGCGAAAGCTTTATAAATTGATCAGCGGATTCAATCACAAAAACCTCCAATGGACCATTTCCGAATTACCTCAGGCCTCTTTTTCGAAGCGAGTCTTGGTGCTCATCCTTTCATATGCCAATCAATTTTCATTCACACGCAAATTAAACTCATTTTCATGTGAATGAAAATTTATTTTGCATATGAAAAGATGAGCACCAAGCCTCGCTTCGAAAAAGAGGCCCGAGGTAATTCGGAAATGGCCTTTTCAAAGGAATTGACTGTTTTCACGATCCCATAATACATCTCGTTTACCCCCCAAAATTTTTACATAAGCATTGTTTTCAATTTCTCTTGAGACTTACAAGCGTCCCAAGAGAGGTTAAAACAATTCTTATGTAAAAATTTTGGGGGGTAAACAAGATGTATTATGGGAACGGTGAAAAAAGCGAATCGAAGGAAGTTGGAGTGGGACTCCCCAGGGTGAAAAGCTCCAGTTGAAAAAAAGATCACAGGATCCTTGGGCGCCGCCCACCTCCGGTGGAGGATGTATGCTCCGCGGGGTATGTTCCTCTTAAAAGACCGGGAATAACTTAACCCTTGAAAGGAGCAGTGTCACGAGGATTTTGCTGTTTAGGTCAATTCTGTGCTAAAATTATTACTTTGAGATTTTAATCATTAACAAAATGCTTCTGTAAAGCTACGACGAAGATATCAATTGAATTTTATCAGAGAGGGCTAAACATAATAAATTTAGGAACACGTAGCATCAAAACTTAAAAAAATTGGCAATTTTTTTCACGTTTCAATCCATTTCCATCCATGCCATCCGTAGCGACAGGCGACAGGAAACAGTTTCAGTACCTTCAAATAGTCTTTAATAACAAAACTAGATCATTAGTTTTGAAATTTGTTGTGTCCAAACGCCCAAATAACGAAGCTTTCAGTGGATTAAAACGACCGACCGAACTTTACTATACCTAACCTACAACTACAACATGTTATGCTTGACTATTTATATCAAGCGTCCGCTCGTGAGAATCGTGTCTTTACAAAGACTGTATTGCGTAACCGCACATTCTGTATTGCGTAACCGCACATTCCAACGGTTCTATTGGGTTCCTATTGTTCATTAATAAATCATTAACACTATAACAAAATTCAATTGATGCGAAGACACCTTCTAGCTTTTTATAAAGTTGCCAAATAGCGTGACAATGCCCTTTAAATACTTTTGTTCTTGGGCAATCGTAGTTTGATTAAAAAAAAAAAAAGAAAAGAAACAAACAGCAGTGATAAACATATTAAACTCGCACATTTTCTTGATAAAGACTTGACGTTTCCTATGTTATTCTACATACATTTTCAAAAGCCTTTGCATTTGATGATCAGAACCTATCAGGTTCCAGTACTTTTGATCTAGTTGTCTTTTGGTACTTTCTATATAACAGTGGTGAGGGGTCAGCCGTAAGACAACTTAAGTTTAGTTTCGACTTCAAATTCAATGTACCAATGGGCCTGTGATGATATTGAAATTAGATAACATTAGCCAAAAATGCACAATTTTGAGCTACTTTTCGGTAGTTACACATAATGTTGGCTTTATTTTGAGCATAATACTAGTGAGGCAAAAGAACCAATTATGGCTGAGGGTTGGGGTCTTGAGCAGGCCAGGTCACCTGTCTACCCACTCATAGCTCACTCATACAAACAGGTTTTGCTTATATTTAACTCTCTGCTACATAAATTTTTTTCACAACTTTCTAGAAAACTCGTTTCCGCAGTATCCGCGATAGGCGTCAAAGGAGATTATAATGACGTCTCGCTCATGCTTCAATACAAAAACGTTAAGGGTAGATATTAACTTTTTTTGAATGCAATATGATGATAGTGACATTTTTCGAGTATAAAAGTGAGACTCGCCGAGCATTAACATAATAGTGGAAAATTTGAGTATAATCTGTAAAACCTGACAGCTGGGGACTTCAATGGCGATTTTCTAACTTTCCCGATCCCGAAAAAGCTTAAGAACCAGTCCACGTAACGTTCAAGTAATTTTGGAAATGGCCAGACACAACCCTACCTCAAACTTTGCATGCTGAAAGGTATTCATGAGTAAGTAATCAAATGGCCATCAATTAGTCTCCTTAATGATATGTGGTCACGTGACAGCTAATTAAGGTTTTGGCCCTTTGGGACCATTTTTTTTTAAGATAAAATTTTCCAAAAATGGCTAACTTGTTATGTCTCTTGCCAACACAAAAGCAACAGTATCTTCAATCAATTTACACCACATTACTGTTCAATCCTTCTACTTTACAAATATGCCTGTCTTTTTTCCAGGGTCCTCTTAACAACAGAGAAACAATTTCAAGCGAAGATGATGGTTTGACAGTGTTGAAAAAGGGGCATTTTGGTTAATTTCAATGGAAAAAATTTCCTAGAAGGATTCTGAATTTCTGAATGCTACCCACATCAAAATAAAGCTAAAGGATTGTAGTTTTAATTAATGTAAAAAAAATCCGCGGGCAATGTACTTTTAGATGGAAAACGGAGGGGCTGAAATTCGTGTATTTTCTCAATTGACATCTTAGTAAATGGCTCGTAAAAGCCAGCTTTCATTCTCAATAATAAAATATACCAGTGCAAGTGCAAGCTAGTAGCTAGGGTATGGCGTTTCGTTGCGGACAAAATATCCAAATCATAAAATCTGATTTGGAAAACACAAACATTCTTCCAAAAGGAGTAAATGTATCCAATTTTCTAAATACTAAGTCCAGAATTCTAAAAAGCCTATCCGGCAAAATAACAAAATTCGAGGTCGAGAAAAATTTAAATATGAAGTCGACAGAAATAAAAGTTGAACTTGAGAATGTAAAAATACTAAGTGCAGAATTCTAAAAGTCGAAAAAACTAACAAATAAAAGGGGAAAAAATCGAATTTGAGAAATTAACAGTTTTTTGGTTATTGGAAGTCGAAAAAAATCGAGTCGAAAAAAAATAAGCTAATGAGTGGCGAGCGAACCCTGACCGGCTCATACAGAACATTCAGAAAATCAAAATGGCGGCGCGTTGGAAATTACGATGAGTTCTTCTTTTCTTTGGGGAATCTTCTTAACACATGCGAACAACAGCTAAATTCAACCCCTAGCGATCGAAGTGGATTCCTTTTTCGACGTTTAGACGAGTACGAGAGGACACTTTCAACTCTGATATCAAGATTTTGTGAGACTTGCGGCCACGAGCTGTCACAGCAAACGTGTCTTGCAGATCTCACGCTAATTCTTCGCCGCACAAGTTTTTTTGCGATCCCATTTCGAAAGGCATTGTTTCCTCCTAGAAGAGCGTTAGTCGGAGAGCCGACAGAAGAAGTGCCCCGACAGAAAGCTATAGCCTACAAGGACCACCAAGGGTAGTTGTAACTCAGGAACAGCTTCGAACATTGCATTAAGTGTGCGGATTTCGCTGGGATGATGTTGCAGAGACTCTTGGCGTTTCCGACAGGACATTAATAGGGAGCTTAAGATGCAGACGTTTTCGGGGCGACGGCGACGTGAAGAACGATTAAGATTGGGGCGAGATTGACTGCGCATGCGGCCCCGCCGTCGCCCTCACGTCGGCGACGTGAGATCAGTGGGTTTGCCGTCGCGGTGAAAACGTGAGTTGATCTTGTTTGTTTTTGTAATATACTGCCAATTTTGTCATTCGTATTCAAGTGATTGCATTATTACATTTCGCATAAATCATCCCACGACGTCTCGGCCGACTCAAGAGACCTTTTGTTTTCTCTTTAGCTCAAAATGACCGAAAGCGACATGTACTTCAGTGAAGTCCAAATTGTCGAAGTAAGTTTTGGGCATTTATGGTGGAATCTACAAGACTTCAACAAGAACTGGAAGGTCCTTTATGTCAAACGTGAATTCTGCTTTGCTCTCAGTTACACTCATGTGTAATATCCAAGTCAAAGCGACTTTACTCGTCATATGGAAATTGGAGTCAGTTCGACATAAACATTTCGTACACAAGCAAGAAATCTTCATCGCTAATAAGATTAGCGTCGTAGTAAAGGACCAGGAGAAGGCGGAACTCTTCAAACGTAGCCATGCTTCGATAAAAAAAGCCTGCTTATTTTTAAAGTGCGACAAATAAATCGACGAAGTCGCAGAGGCCGGCCGTCATCGAAATCTTAACAACTTTAACTATGGCACGAAAACAGCAACCTCTGAACCAGTCTACCCGGGTTGTCACGTCGCCGTCGCTCCGATAACGTCTGTATCTTAAGCTCCCTAATAATATTGCGACGAAGGCTTGACACCGGAGTCAGAATACGACGAATTTTCTTTCAAGTGTCGAAACATCAAGATTTTATAGTATGCTGAAGCTCGAAGATTTCCTCAACCACAAAGCCAAAATTACAATTGAAATCGCTTGACATTTCTAAACAAAGATCTACAGTTTAAAGATGGATTGTATGAGTTTTTCCGTGGAAATTCTACAATAATTTCAGACTGCCGGGTATGTAGTATTTTAAAAACACTTCCCGGCTGCCGGGTATCTAGACTAGATACCCGGCCAGTTCAGCATCTGAGAGTGAAGAAAATTCTCTCCCTTCCACTTCATTCCAAATTCATGCCGCCTTCGTCGCAATATTATTAAATAATTTTTAGGGAGAGCACGCACGTTTTTGAGACTCGGACGGTAACCGGAAGTGAGCTGTTTTCACATTTAACTTGCCCACACACAACCATATTCACACTGCTAAGTATCTTTTCACCATTAGAAATGAGTAGTATAAAATCTAGGAGACAATACTTTCCTAGCACGAGAAATTTTGTTATCTTCCGGTTGCTGTCCGCGTCTCAAAAAGGTGCGTGCTTAAGCTCCCTAATGAAACGCCAAGAGTCACTGCAACATCATTCCAGCGAAATCCGAACACTTCACGCAATGTTTGAAGCTGTTGCTGAGTTACAACGACCCATGGTCGTCCTTTTATTAAAGCCATCTTCTAGGAGAAAACAATGCCTTTCGAAATGGGAACGCAAAAAACTTGTGCGGCGAAGAATTAGCGTGAGATCTGCGAGACACGTTTGCTGTGACAGCTCGTGGCCGTAAGTCTCGCAAAACCTTGATATCAGAGTTGAAAGTGTCCTCTCGTACTTGTCTAAAAGTCGAAAAAGGAATTTACTTCGATCGCTAGGGGCTGAATTTAGCTGTTGTTCGCATGTGTTAAAAAGATTCCCCAAAGAAAAGAAGAACTCATCGTAATTCCAACGTGCCGCCATTTTGATTTTCTGAATGTTCTGTATGAGCTGGTCAGCGTTCGCTCGCCACTCATTAGCTTAGTCGACTTCGAATTTCTTTTTTTTTCGACTCGATTTTTTTCGACTTCCAATAACAAAAAAATTGTTAGTTCTCAAATTCGATTTTTTTTGCCTTTTATTTGTTAGTTTTTTCGACTTTAAGAATTCTGGACTTAGTATTTTTACATTCTCAAGTTCAATTTTTATTTCTGTCGACTTCATATTTAATTTCTTCTCGACCTCGAATTTTGTTATTTTGATAGGCTTTTTAGAATTCTGGACTTAGTATTTATACAATTGGACTCATTTACTCCTTTTGGAAGAATGTTTGTGTTTTCCACTTCAGATTTTATGATTTGGATATTTTGTCCGCAACGAAACGCCATAC
>JAHPZR010039279.1:60000-68315 GCA_019787425.1 Platygyra sinensis | reverse complement strand
CATCTCTCTCAAAAAAGAAAAAAAAAAAAAAAGTAAGAAAAAACAAAAAAAAACAAAAAACAAAAAAAACAAAAAAACAAAAAAAAAAAGAGATAAAAAAAACAAACACAAACAAAAAAAAAAAGGAAATAAAAAAAACACAAACAAAAACAAGTTAAAAAATAAGAAAAAAAACACGCAAAAAAAAGAAAAAAAAACAACACAAGGGCAACCGGAGGAGGAGGGAAAAGAGAGAGATGATTGAGAGATTTTGGCGGTTTGAGTAAGATTTTAGCCAGGCCAATATTTTTTACTTCTTTTATTTATTTATTTATTTATTTTGGGGCAGAGGAGAGTTTGTCTATGAACACTTAAAACAGCAACTTGAAACACACATACAAGAAAACCAAAAGAAGAGATTGCAACGTGAGTTGTCCGTGAAAACTAAAGCGAGGCTACCTCTAGCTACGCAAGGCAATATATGACTATATTAGCACAAAGAAGTTCTCAGAGAAGAAACTGCGACGAAACGATCTTAATCGAAAATTGTCTTAAGTGTGTAATAAGACGACCTTTTTTGCAGATATCCAGGAGTTCATCGTCAGTATTATTGCACTGGATCCCAGGAATGGAATGTTGTTCGGAGTAGACGGTAAAATGAACTTTTACCGCAGCACCAACCACGGCGTGTCATGGAAGCTAATTTCCTCCAAGTACTTTCATTACGTCAAGAACGAAACCTCCTTGATAATGAGCAAAGGAATCCCAGAAAACATGGTGTCTACTGAGCCAAATTCTTTTTGGTCAGCGGTCACATTGAGCGGGACAAAGTGGGCAGGTCAGCACGTTGGGGAGTAACTAGTTTACACAGTTTATGCACAAAGTTGCTATCACCATAATGCGCGCCTGCGATCTTTAAGGTTTTACAATTCTTGTGGCCCGACGAACCCCAACATATGCATTTTTCAACGACTGAAACGCTATTGTGTGCATTCCGTTTTTGCAACGAAGTACTACTGTGTGTAACCCAACGCACTCTTCGTTAACTTCTCTTAGTAGTATAATTAGCAATTACTGAATGAAGCAGTGTAGAATTCTTCATATCCTACAAAAGCCGAATTCAATAATTGTTCTATTATTCTATTATTATTATTCTATTATTCTATTGTTCTATTATTCATTCAAAATATTTCCCCGTTCTTAAAGGAGTTTCACTCTTTTGCTCTCTCTTTTCGTTCTTTGCTCACCAAAAATAACACAACCTCGTCCCCAGGTTTCTCGGTTGACGGTTCAATAATCTGCGGCGGGCTGCACTTTTGACGTCATTGGCTCAATAAGACAAAGTTCTTCCCAAACTGGCCAACAGCAGCTGGTTATGGTAAATTATGCGTGTGGTTTCAACCAATCAGGAAAGGGGAAATATTTTGACTGAATAACAACGCCAAACTTATTTCTTAAAAAATAATAATAAGAATGCAAAAAACACCCGGCACAACGACTTGAAACAGAAGAAAATAAAAGAATGTCAATATTTTACTAAGCAAGGTAAGAAAAGCTTCCTTGGAGGTAAAAGAAAAACAATTAAAATGGCATAATCACCCGGGGGAGACTAAGCCTGGCTGTAACTCATTACTTGTTATTTATGTCGACTTGATTTGTTTCCTTTTCTCGAATTTCAGTTTCCGGGTCTGGCATCCACATGATGACCGCTGACCAAATTGAATGGAGTATGGTAGCCACATGGAAATGCTGCGGAAACTAACACATCGCACGCTGTATAATCACATACGCAGTCATTGATATAACGTGCTTCTTCAGTTTCTCCTGAGTTACACTTTGTTAATTCTTGTTAATTTGACAACTAATAGCCACAAAAATCTGGTGTCATTTTTTTCTGGTCAATTCTGTAAGGTATATATGGTGTTACTGTAGTTTAACGTGAATTTTGATTGGTAAATAATGATTTGGTTCCTAACTGGAACTATACGAAGTTCAGGAAGAGCTTGTATGAGAATATATTCCCATTACCAGATTTTGCAAATAATGAAAGGAATAAATAAATGTGTGCCTTTAAAACTAGGAACAAGAGATGTTAATTTTTAACCTAGTGAAACGCGACGCTTGACAATAGGCCCTTTACACGACCCGGTCACATGGTACAAAGTCACGCATGCTGGTGAGCAAGTTGCGCAGTGGGACTTCCAAAACAAAGGCAGGTCCAGGTGGACTGGTACGAGTTGCATTATTTTGGAAGTTTCACTGTGCAACTTGCTCACCAGCATGTGTAATTTTGTACCACGTGACTGGATCGTCCAAAGGACCTATCCAAAGCTATAGCCAATAATATAACGCTTTTGCCCAGAAATGAGGCTGGTGATCATTATATATCGATGAAATGTTCATTACTGCCTTAGTCAGAAATGGTGTTATTCTGTTTTAGTAGTAAAAGGGAACTGAATTGCGAGGCAGCTGGGTAGCTTGTCAAGATGAATTGTCCGATATATTTTGCACTTTTATGTTACCTTGGCGGAGGACTTCCACATTAAGTGACGGACACACTTTTTGGAAAATTTCAGTAAAAAGAGAAAAGGTAAAAAAATTGCAACGGAATCCATTTTTGCACGATATATCAAATTTATTTTTATCCCTCAGAGGTAACAATGAGATGTTGATTGACAACTCAGTGATGAGCGCCAACAGTTGATCAAGAGCCAAGACCCTTACAGTCCTTACAAAAGAGATTTTTATAAGTAAAATTCATATCTAGATAATTCAGTAAGCGCTCATGTTTCAATAGCGGATACAAGGTTTTCTGACGTACACTCAAATGAGGCCGTTATTTTATTTGTTACTGCGAGAACTTAGCTATAGTGAAATAATAAACAGTATTAATTTCAACCAATTCAAGGTACAATGAGCTTTCCTGTCAATGCCTGAGTACAGAATCCCTGTCCTGGAAGATTTGATTAGATCAACAGAAGATGAAAGATAATTGAGGTCATTACCCATGGATATAGACTTAAATCTCTTCCACGGATAATGTGATGTTATCACACGCGTTTCATCATGTTCTCGTGGAGGATGAAAACGCGCGTAAAACCGCGGCTTAGGGTCACCAGGTGAATAAAAATTTTAACCTCAGCTAGAAATCTGGGTGATAAAGCCTATCTGTCTGGATTAACTCAGTTACCATTCATCTTCTATTGATTGGATTTTACAGTCCTGTAGTGTTAACTCGTTACCTTACGAAATAAAGACCTTCCTTGTGATTCAAGAAAACATCCGAGCCATAACTGCCGGCTCATAAATCTTTCTGCATGTTAGATCAGCTGAGTGGTAAAGATAAAAGACAATCAATTCTCATGTCCGAAACAAGATTTCTCCTAAGTATATAGCCATCGTACATTTCTTTTGATAAAAGTTCTGAGAATTCGGAGGGACATCAATACGATATATCGATGATTCAATGGTTGATAATTTTCAAATTGTTGTCCGGCGCTCCGTTGTCTTCCTGCCTAGGTTATTGTAACTTCATTTATTTTAAGGACGTTAATAGGTTAACGAGGAAATCAGGAGCCAAACACTAAAAACTTGTGTCAAAAACATGACAGCTTTCTATTCCATGTTTTGATTCAGTGCGGTTTTCCGTCGAACAAGCCGATCTACTTTTCACCTGCTTCGTTTGGTTTTTGTGCGTCCAATAGCCAACATAGAAACGTAAAAACTTTTGCATTATTGATGAATTTATCTAAGTTTGTTTCTTGCAAACCCAACACGAGGCTAAAATAAAATAAGACGGTTTCATAACAATAATGTTGCTATTGAATGTTGACTCGTAGTTTAATGAAGTATTTCTATCTTACAACTTCATCGGGACTTCAATATAAACATCGTCGCTTAGTCATCTTGACGATTTTTTTTTCCTGTAGGATCCTGTAGCCTTAGCGAGCTCTCTTTTGTGCAATGGAAGACAATGCATTTCCGCCGGTGTTGAAAAACCTAATCAACTCTATTAATGCAGAAGGTCGTCTTCAAAGCTGGGAACTTCAAACAACTTTGGAGAAGTATTCCTTGACACTTGAGTGGATCAGACCGGCTTCCTGCAAGGGAACCAGGGATCATAAATTCAAACCGATGAATACAGTTTCGAGGGCTGAGAATTGGGCACAAACATCTGACCAAACGACGTTACTGGAAACGGATCATGACTATGATATGGAAGCTGATACACAAAGGAAGAACGGAAAAACTGTAAAGAGTTACGATTTTCCACGAAACTGTGTCCAAAGTCCAAGGGCTGATAACATCATCGAGGAGGGTAACGAGTTGAATGCTGTCAGCGAAAGCGAAACACCTGAAGCTGTGATGAACGAGAACGAAGTCGAATATAACACGCAAGTGTATAGACTAGAGAAGCGTCAACCCGAGCCGTGGACGAAGACTCTAGTCTCTAGTTTTAAGAAAAAAACTCAGTTCAACTTCTCACCCAGAAAACATGGAGGTCAAACTGCTGATTTTTCAGGGCAGGTAGCTAATGATAACAGAGTTACTGAAGCTCAGAGCGTGCCTTCTTCAATGCAAGATGATCACAAGAAACAAGCCATTTGTTCGTGCGGAGAAGCTTTCATCTCGCGCAGTTTATCCCTGAGCCATCTGTTATCTACCTGCCCTATAAGCCTTTGCTTTAGAGTTGAACTTGAATGTAACATTCAGCGAGTGATTGACAGTTGGCATGGAGACCAGAAAGTCATTGGGAAGGCCTGGTGGCAGAGTTACAAGGACAAGGGCTTTCCGGATGCAGTGCTGGAACTAAAGGACGAAAAGGCTAAACAGCTGGAAGTGATAGTGAACAAGTTTATTGAAAGCGCATTTACACGAGCGCTTAGAGATCACAACGGAAACGAATTTGTCCTTATAACAGGGTTGAACTATCTTGACGATTAACTTGGTAACTGCAGAAGGTCTCTTCTCACTGAGTCGAAGTTGTTTTCTTATCAAGACAAGCTATTTGAAAAATTCAGCGGAAACTTTCCACATAAAATTTTCTCTTTTTTTCAGCGATCAATTCCATGTAAATGAAACTCAATTTCTTATGAAACAATAATCAAATGATTCATTATTTACCATTTCGAACCTTCAAATAATTATATAAACTCGAATCCAACTGGTAATTGTCACTGAATTGAAGACTCGAAAAACATTCATATGCTACATAAATATTAATGAAGATAAGTCTTCTGTAACAGGAAATATTAAGACAGTAAAAGTAGTTAATAATAATCGTATTAACACTACCACGATATGTCATTAGATGAAATTGTTAAGCCTTGGTTTTTACTAGCGAGCACAAGAACAAACACAATAATTCGTATTTCACCGTGGAAAACGGCCTTGACACGGGCATAAGCACAAGCCGCTTAAGCACAAGAATCAGCATTTTTCCTTTTGCTTGGCTCATGCTTGAGTTTGCGCTGCAACAAGTGAAAACGAAATACCGCTCAGCCATAACACAAGCACAAGCATATTTACCACACGTGGTTAAGTTTGTCCAATGAAAACACTGGATCCAGATTACCTTGCGCCTAAACAGTTTTTCCAAAGTGGCGGAAGGTTCGGATGATTTTGCTTATGCTTGTGTTTCACGTCGAATTTCGTTTTCACTTGGGTCATCTCTATTGCTTGCCTTGGTGCTTGCGTTTAGTTGTCCATTTCGTAAACGGTCGATACAAATTTCGCGACACTGGTTTTTTTTAAACTACTTTTCTCTACTAAATTAAAGAAAAAGGAACTTTACAAGTAAACATTCAGTATCGAACCCGGAATCTTTGTTTCCTAACATCCCTCTTATACCACTACACTACCAAGTTGATCCCCCAACTCTCCACGAAATTTAATTATAAATCGCGAATTTCTTAAATCTTAATGATAGAGTTGCCCCAGCCATGAAATAAAAGTTATCATGAGCAAACTAGTGTAAATACAAACAATTAAGCATTTGCATTGGTCACTGCGTTCTACTCCATTAACAAATTATAACCAGTTTCTATTTAGTCCAGGCCTAAACTAAAGCAGATATGGCATCTTCCATTCTGAAAGGCTTGGTTACCAATGATGGCATCGACCGTTTGCGAAACGGAAATCAGCTGCGTCGCTGATGAAAACCAGATTTTACAGTGTAACCTTACTTCAAATCACGATGTATTTAGGATTTAGCCAAGCCTAAAAGCGGAGCTCCCCAGTCATTTTGTGTTACTAATGAACGGTTGCCCAGATCTGGGAGCGCGTTAAGTTGTAGTCAAATATTCCCAACAGTCGGGCAAAAAATTTGGAGCTTGTTTGTTGGCCTTCGCTTTCACATTTCTCCTGTAAAGCCTCTGGGCTAGTAACTAGGACTTAGGCTTGAATCCTTTCTGTGAAAGTAGAAATTCATTTTCGGAGTACGTTTGTGTCACTGAAAGAAAAAATAATCTCAAATATGAGCTGTTTGACAATTCTGTTGGGATATATGTTGTACAAACGATGGACGAATTTTATTCCAAAATGTCGGTTTCGGCATTTGAAAAACCTTCTGTAACAGATATGTTGCAGTCGTCTGCCCTCAACATATTGCGGAATTGCCCAACAAGCTAGGTTGAAAGAAGTTTCCTCAGCGCTTAACTTTTTCGGAATTTGTTTCCTCATGCTACTTGACTCTCTATAAGCTAACTTCGACACAAAACTACATTCAAAACAAACGACCGTTGAACTCAACCAAACTTAAATGATAACTAGTTAAATATTCTTAGTTGTTTGCACATTCTGTGCACTTCCAACTTAATTTTTCAGATTCTTTCGCATGTAGCACACTTACGTAGTATTACAACAGAATTCAAAGGTAATTTCTGTAACTTTTAGAGTTCAGATAATATTTTTTTGAGATTCAGGATTGGTCTTTGCAAGGATCGTTTGTACTGTCGTAGGCTCATTTCAGTTCTAGACGCCGTACAGATACTGGTGCTAAAAAGTGCTAATGTTCCTATAGTAAAAGGAAACGAGACGTTTCGGGAATAACCCCTTCGCCAGTCGCAACCATCAAATAAGATCCTGGTGGATCCCTATCCAAATGCAAAAGCTACCTTATTAAGGTCATAACCCTGTGTTCTGATCCAACTTTTAAAATTTAGCTCGAAACACAGGGAACTTTTAGAGTTCAGATAATATTTTTTTGAGATTCAGGATTAGGGTTGGCAAGGATCGTTTGCGCTGTCGTAGACTCATTTCAGTTCTAGACGCCGTACAGATACTGGTGGATGAAGAAACTTTTTTTTTTTAAAAAGTGCTAATGTTCCTATAGTAAAAGGAAACGAGACGTTTCGGGAATAACCCCTTCGGCAGCCCCAACCATCAAATAAGATACTGGTGGATCCCTATTCAAATGCAAAAGCTACCTTATTAAGGTCATAACCCTGTGTTCTGATCCAACTTTCAAAGTTTAGGTCAAAACACAGGGAACTGATTCGTGATATATCTGACACCAGTTCTTCCAGCTTTTCACGAGAAAGGTGAAAGACTATGGCATCTTGATTGTAGTACTTGTTAAGTTTCTTCTCGTTTTGTCTGAAGAGGGTTTTGAGCCACTGGTGCAAGGCACCATGACCGATGGTGAGACATTCGCAGACAAACGCTTGGAATTTTTGTGTTTCACCAAGAAATGTGTACTTGGTGTTTACCCAGTCCACGGTTTGGCACACATGACTTGAAACATCTTTGAATTCTTGAACTACATTCCACACCGTGTATTTACCAATAAACTTTTTCCGAAGTCCAAGTGACAAGAGGTCCCAAAGAGCGCTGCACAGAGACTTGCAAATAATTTCTGTAATGGTTTCATATCTGGTATCACCAAGGGCGTCCCTTGCCGATCTCCTGAACGTGGTCATCTTTTCGCAGATTTGTTGAATGGCTGAGTGAAGCGCCCCTTGGTTTGGAGACTCTGTTCTTGAATTTGGAACAACTGTGCAACTTCCAGGAGTTTTGAAAGTTCGAAAGCTTGTCTTAGCAACTCCTCGGGCTTCATCACCTGAAAACGTGTTACCGAGATCTTGGTGTGCGTTTAGACGACTGAGATCAGACGTGGCAGATTGATCCTGAGGTGTGACATCATTGGACGGGTTTTCTGTCCAAGCAAAAATGTCACTTACGTCTTGATTCTGAATCTGATTTTTCATATCCTCTGGTTCATTAGCGACATGTACATTTTCTATCACAGTCCACAGCCTCTCTTCTTTATGAAAGAAAGCATCAAACCTTTTTGATAATTGAATTTTGATAGCTAGAGTGTCACAATCGCTACGAGA